>PVJD01001077.1:0-307236 GCA_004026545.1 Mormoops blainvillei
ACCAGGCTGGGGAAAAATAGTGAACTATGGCTAATAAAACACATGCCATTGGATGCCAGTTACTTAGATACTGATTTGTTTTTATTAAGGAGAGCATTTACTAGGTATATATAGGCAATATTTTAACATTCTATACAATGAGGATATTCTCTTTAAACAGTTACTGCAATATGGGATAAAATGTTTTTTAAGGAAAAGAACTAGAAAGACAGACGACTGACCAGAGCACAGAGTTCACAGAGGAGATGGCTTATTGTAGGGGCTGGCATTTTTATATGATGTTGAAAATTGATGAAATTGTTTTTTAGCTCATTCTGGTGTAAAAGTTTTCTTAAGGTTCAGGTCTACAAATATAGATAGGAAATGTTCCTCTAAGGTATATATTGAATGTTCATAAAAATATATATACTAACCAACACAATATTATAGCAGAGAAACAAAGTTAGAGGACTAATGCTATCTAAGTTCAAAACTTACTATTAAGATACAGTAAACAATGATATTGACAAAAGACTAGACAAAAAGATCAATGGTACAGATTAGAGAGCACAGAAATAGACCCACATAAATTTGGTCAACTGACCTTTGGCAAACTAGCAAAAGCAATACAATGGAGCAAGGATAAACTTTTCAAGAAATGGTACAGGAACAACTGGACATTCACAAGCAAAAAAAAAGAGAGGGAGAGAAAGAATCTAGACATAGACCAAACATGCTTAAAAAAATTTAACTCAAAATATATCGCAGATCAAAATGTAAAATGTAAAACCATAAAGCTGCTAGACGTTAACATAGAAGAAAACCTGCATGACCTCAGGTATGGCAATGACATTTTAGATACAACACCAAAGGTACCTTCCATGACATTAACATTTAAAACTTCTGCTTTGTGAAAGACGATATAAAGAGAATAAGAAAAACCACAGACTGGGAGAAAATATTTCCAAAAGGCACACCCTGCACGACTGTTATCCAAAATAAGCACCCAAAATTTTTAAAACTCAACAATAAAAAGCAAACAGTAAAAAATAGGCCAAAAACTTTAAATGACACCTCACCAAAGAAGTTCTACAAATGTCAAATTAACATATGAAAATAAGCCATAAATTGTATTTCATCAGAGAAATGAAAATTAAAAGCAATTTAATATCACTTCCCCCCTAATAGAATGTTCTAAATCTGAACACTGTCAACACCAAATGCTAGCAAGGATATGCATGCAAATTGGTACAACCAATTTGAAAGATATTTTGGTGGTTTCTGACAAAAGCTTCTTGGTATTTACCCAAAGGCATTGAAAACATACCCATACAAAAACTTTCACTCTGACGTTTATAGCAACTTCATTCTTAATTGCCAAAATTTGACAGCAACCAGTATAGTTCCTTCAATAAGTGAGTTAATTCCCTTGTACACACATACATTGGGGTATTATTTAGCACTAAAAAGAAATGGGCTATCAAGTCATGAAAAGACATGGAGAAATCTTAAGTACATATTACTAAGTGAAAGAGACCAATCTGAAAAGGTTATGTACTGTATAATTTCAACTATACGACATTCAAAAAAAGCAAAATTATGGAGACAGTGAAAAGATCAGTGGTTGTCAGGAATGAATACACAAAGCACAGAGGAATTTTAGGGCTGTAAAAATACTCCATATGGTATTATAATGATGAACGTGTGTCTATATACCTATCCAAACCCATCGAATGTACAGCATCGATAGTGAAGTCTAACGTAAAACCTAGACTTTGGGTGATCACGGTATGTCAATGTAGGCTCATCAGTTGTAAGAAGTGTACCACTCTGGTGGGGGATGTTGAGACTGGGAGACCCTTGATTGTATGGGGGCAGAGGGTATAGAGGAAACCTGTGTTCCTAGCTCTTAACTTTGTTGTAAACCTAAAACTGTTCTAAAAGAGTCATATATACATGTATAATTTATTATAATAAATATATAGTAACATATTAAATGAATTTATAATAAATAAATATGATATAATATAATGTATATCAGATATAGGAATGATAAAACTGACATGGCTAGGAATAGAACAAACTGTCCAATGAAATGTTAAGTTATGAATTTATACCATATATGAATTTATACTATCTACACATCAGTCTATTTTCCCACTGATTTAATGAATATTTAAAATTTACTATGTGTCATGTTTTGCAAAAACATTAGTAAGTAAAAGTTTAGACAATTCTTACCCTTATGGGGCCCATCGCCTGATGAAGACTAATTGAAAATTTCATAAATGAATGAGGCTGGAATAAATGGTAGGAGGAAAATACAAAATGCTGTGGAGAAGCACACTTGGGAAATTAAAGGTATTGCAGGGCACCTTACGAAGAGAGGAAATGAGGGAAGAGGAGACAGAAAGCATTCGATGGCAAGCTCAAGGCAGGCGGTGGGACAAAGGCAGCGCAATTTACTCTCGTTCCACAGTTGTGAAGCTGGCCAAAGGCTGACACTATTAAATGCTGATATAAATATCTTGAAAGGATTTGAGTAATACTTTTGCTGTAAAACCTGAAAATTATTTTTATTCTCGAAAAAGAGCATATAATGGGTCAAATTACATTTAAAAATCTTTGTGTCTTAAAGGGACATGGAGGTATAAGATACTTTCAGAGGTTAGGATGGATGGAAAGGAAGTGCATGTGGTGTAGATGAAGCTAGACAGTTCCAAGTGACTCAAGGTCTGTGAACTATCTGCAGGATGTTATTTTATCTTAGGAGAAATAGGGAACAATTAAAGATTTTAAGTGTGGGAGGGGTCGCATAGTTCTGTGTATTTTGAAGAAGTCAGTGAAGGTCTGAACGCAAGCATGTGTAAATAGAAATAAAGCCATCAGTAGACTGTTTACATAGCAACCCAGGTCAGAAAGTCTGTTAGCTTTGACTAGGATAATGAAGTAGAGAGCAAGGCAAGTGGAAGGACTTAAAAGTCTTAGTGGTATGTGAGGTGAGGTATGTGGATATAACAAGCAAGACTCTTACAGTTAGTTTTTCTAACTGAAAAATGATCCAATTTGTGGGGGAAGATCAGGTGACTTTATGTGGCCAGATTCAAATGAGCCACTACGTCCTCTCTTCCTTTTCTTACTGGCGGTCCTCAAGCAGAGTCTGGGCGAACAACTCAGGAAGCGTGTGGAAGGCAGGCAACAAAGGCTAAAGGATGGCCCTGGTTGACCTCAAAGTCCTTAAACCGTTCATTGTTCATGATTCTATAACAGATATTTTCAGTGTAAAAAAATGAAATGAAAAGGGACTGAGAAAATGAGGATGAATAATTAACTCTTCTTGGATACTGAATTACTGTATATTCTAAAATAAAATCTTAAAATCTCTCACATAAGACTGTTTGATCTAGTCCTTTACAAGTTCATTTTCTTAAGGAAATGTAGAAGCGAAGAATATACTGAATGGAAAGCAAACCATTAAAATGAATAGAAAAGAACTTGCTGCCAGGAGAGCAGTCAATGTCTTTTAAAAATACTTAAATCCCATATTTTGGTAAAAAAAAAAAAAAGAGGAGGGGAGAGAAAGAAAGAAGCCAGTTTTTTGCAGTATTTATCTTAGAAAGAGATAGTGTTTTTTTAATTACTTGGGCAATACATATAATTTTAATAAAGAAGAAACTCTGTCTATTTAGTCTCTAAATTCCTTTTTTAACTTAAAACTATCTCAGTTAGAACTTAAGAATTTGCTTATAAATTCCAAAAGCAATAACCTATAAAGCTATTTCTAAGTTTCCCCACTTTTGCTAACACTAATATATGTATATGTATATGTATATGTATATATTAGTGTTATATTTTTCTTATTCCACAATTCTATCTTTATCTTTGCTATAGCTTTTAAGTTAAAAAATGGTAACCAAATAAAGAGCATTATTAAAATTGATTTGCAAAGTTGGTTGAGATGGCCAGGACATTTTGTTAGAGGCTAGTTTTATCTGAGTTGGGACAGGAGTATATCTTACAGTCATATCTAGTTCACTGATTAATAAAATAAAAATATTTTATTCATTCTGAAGTGTGGCTTCTGTGACCTGGATTCTCTTTTCTATTTTGCTTTCTTTAGTTTACTTTCTAGCATGCTCTTGCCAGAGAACCAAGTGCAGTTGTGCACTTAAGGTATATTATGAGACTTAACCACTGTTGTTACTGACTGTGCTTGTCATACCTTCAAAGTAAAGGCAGTTGTAAGATTCTAGAAATGATGACTTGCTCCAATTCCTCTAAGACTTTGGCTGAGTTGTTTTTTTTTTAAAGGATTAGCCTGCTCCTTCTGTTATTGTCATAGCTTAGTGGTTTTTGAATCAGTTTGCAAGATCAAATAACACTGGGCAAAAATTTTGCCCCTATCCCAACATAATAACTGTGGGAGGAATAATAACTGTGGGAGAAAAGATGACATCTTAAAATTGAGATCCTTCTTTTGAGTGAACGTAATTTTTATACAAAATGTTCTTTTGCACAATTTAATACTTTTTATATATTTCTCTCAAAGAGCTCTTTTGATATGAAAATGCAAGTGAAGTTTATATTTATACAGTGCAGGGTATGTGCTGTTTACATTCAAATGTCCTCATAGCCTACCCAAAGACCTCACTGTGCTGTTTCAAAACAGTTATTTTATTGGAATGTATCTATAGGTGGAACATCTTGCAATAAAAAATGTCTAGTTTTATATTACCTTTTTACGTTTTTCCTCACAATATATTCTCAAGGCCAACTTTTGCAGATTTCTTCCTAAAGAAGAGTAGAACACCATGGGAAACTAAAGTATATTCAATATATTATTTAAAAGTAAATTATGGCCTTGGCTGGTGTGGCCCACTGGATTAAATGCTGGCCTCCAAACCAATGGGTTGCAGGTCTGATTCCCAATCAGAGTACATGCCTGGATTGCAGGCCAAGTCCCCAGTAGGGGATACTTGAAAGGTAACCACACATTGATGTTTCTCTCCCTCTCTTTCTCTCTCCCTTCCCCTGTCTTTAAAAATAAAGACTCTTTTTAAAAATTAAAAATAAGTAAATTATGCTTATGATTTCTAACTGAATTCTCAAAGATGTTAAAATATATATATGAATCCAAGGTAGACATGATAATAAATAATATTGACACCCTTATTTTATCTTTTGAAATGTTGTTTTCTATAATATTTTTGTGCTTACTGCAGAAGCTTAAATACTTCTGCTGAAAAAGCAGTATAGTATCAGAGTTCAGAGGGTAAGGGTACTGAATTTGAATACCAGCTCAAACATTTAGAGGTTTTATAGCCTTGGGCAAGTTAGTTAACTCTGTAAATTGTCATATCCCTAAATGGTAGTAAAGTGGTCTTCTGTAAAGGCTTACTTAAGGAGTTCCTGAAATACAGTAATATGTGTTTCTTATTATTATTCACAAAGTGGTTGCTGTAAGCGTTAGTGCTTGTGCCCCCCTCCGCCAATTAATATGTTGAAACATAATCTCCAATGAGATACAAATCATGCTACTGCTAAATTAGTTTATGCAGGTGTACACAAATGTGCACACATTTTCAGTTGAAGGGGATAATGTGAATTAAATACTGAAATTCTTTAGTGTGAGGAATGGAAAACACTGTAAGTTCCTTTTGGATTTACTGTATAAATAAAATTTATAACTAAATTATTTAAGTGAATTCCAAAATGTATAATGTTATCAAATTTAACTGCTATCTAATTTAATATATAGAATCTGTGATATTTTCAAACTGAAGGAAAATAAATAGTTGTACCTCTGAAAATAATGTTGTACTTCACTTTTTATTTTATTATTATTTTTGTTGCATTTTTTCCATTACCATTTATACCCCCATATCCTCTTCCACCTCCAACCAACCTCATCTCAAACACTTGAGAAAGAAAAGCAAAGTTGGATGAATCATGTTATCTAATATCAAACTATACTACAAATCCAAAATAATCAAAACAGCATGGTATTGGCATAAAAACAGACATACAAAAATCAATGAAACAGAAAAGAGAGCCCAGAAATAAACAGACACTTTTACAGTCAATTAATATACAGTGAAGGGAACAAAAACATACAATGCGCTAAAGATTGTTTATTTAATAAATGGTGTTGGGAGACTGGATATATACATGCAAAAAATGAAATTAGATCACCTTTTTACAGCATCCATAAGAATAAACACAGAATGGATTAAAGACTTAGATGTTAGACTCAAAACCATAAAAATCCAAGAAGAAAACATAGGTAGGAAACTCAGACATGTCTTGTGACATTTTTTCTGATATATCTCCTTGGGCAAGGGAAACAAAAGAAAAAATAAGCAAATAGGACTACATAAAACTAAAAAGTTTTTGCACAGATGGGAAACAACCAATAAATGAAAAGACAACCCACTGAATAAGAAGACACATTCACCAATACACTAAATATTGTCACACTTTCAAATGTATTGATCTTATTTATTTTCAGATTTACACTTTCAAAAAAGTGCTTCACATAAGCATGATTTCTTCAACAACATCAATTAATTTTGATTAACTAACCACAATATGATATTTTATTTTGTAATTTAAATGCCAGATATTTAAATACCAGAATTTATCAACCTGTCTAGTATTTAATAGGCTTTATTCAAATTGTAAAATAATAGATGGCTGGTTGGATAATTATAGTTGGATCAATCTGTGTAAGATTAAATTAAAATTATACTGTATTAAGCAAAGTAGCCTAAACCCATCCTTTAAAGGGAAACTAGTCAAAAATGTTGTACTTTATTTACCTTTTTCTTCAGAAAAAAATGCATTTGCTTTCTCTTGTTTTATATTCGAAATAGTAATAGGCACCTTTAATTTAACTGCATTTAATTGAATTTGCATTTCATTTCAATGTTGGTAATTAAATAGTATTCAAGTGTGATATGTAAGTGTGAATTGATTGTCAGAAAAATAAAATTAAAACCTTTGAGAGAGTTACAATAGTTATATGTAGTTTTCTTCATTAAAAACAATTATGCAGAATTATTTTATAAAGGACCATCTAAACTTAAATGTAACTTCAGTAATTTATATGTTAAATCATAAAAAAAGTAGAATTCATAAAGATAGAGAGTGAAATGTTGGTTACCAGGGAATGGGGGGTGGGAATAAGAGAAATGTTGTTTTGCATGGAGGTAAAAACTTGCGACTAGTAGATAAATAAGTCCTAGATAGATAATGTACAGTGTAGTGGTATAGATAATGTTGTATTATAAACTTGCTAGGAGACTAGATCTTACTTTTTCTCAGTACCAAAATTAAAAAGTATAATAATTATGTGACCCAATGTTGTGCTAACTAATGCTATGATGGCACTCATACTGTAATATATAAATGAATCAAATCAAGACCTTGTACACCTTAAACTTATACAATGTATACATCAAATATTATTCAATAAGAAAATAAGTTCTTGCTGAATCACATGAAATGTAGAATTCATATGAAAATTACATAATAAATTCAAAGTTGAACTAAACAGCAGGTTAACATTTTCTGGTGTCATTCTATGAGCAATATTCACGTTACCAAAATTTATCTGTCATATAATATACTAATATACTTTATAGTTTACAAAAATGTTTTTTTAACCTCATATTATCTCAATATAAGCAAACAACAAACATATAACCTGAGAAGTGAGAAGAGCAGCAAGAATATGGAACTCAGAACTGTTAAGTAAATTGCCAAGAGCTAAAAAAGTAAAGCAAAAGTAAAACAAAACAAAACAAAAAACCAAACGAAACACCAGCATCCATCTGCCAGAGACTGTAACATTTATGGAGGACATTTATGTAGGCAAAAGTGATTAATCTGTCATAGTCCAAACTTGAATTTATGTTCTTATTCTACAATGTAACTAGCTGTGTTACTCTTGGCAGGAATTTAAATATTGTCATGTTTAATATTATCTTTAAAATGTATATTTTTATAAAACACTAACTCATAGAACTTTTAGAGACACTGGGTATTATAAAAAATGTAAATGACTCAGGCATTATAGCTCAATAAATATTATTTTCCTAGTTGTGTATGTGTAACTTACTTTTTCCTAAACTTTCTCTACAAGGCTATAATAAAACATTATAATAAAGCCTACTGAAGACCACGATTGTAACAGGAAATAAAAGCTTTATACACTCTGACTTACCATGAAATAGAATTACAACAAAATGTGCTAACCAACTGATTAAAAAAAACCCTCACATACTGACAGTTTCTTTATAAGCATATTTCAGGCACCAGCACTTACTTCCTGTTGCTGCTTGCACAAGAAAAAGCCTTGACCATGATTTCGGTAACCCAACTGCTGGAATTTGGCCGGCCCTGACCAGTTCCAACATGCTGAAATTAAAAATTCATGTCAGGACCAGCAGGGATCCTGCCTGAACTGTCCACAGCTTCTCCCCGTGATCTCTTTGTTCTGCTTTTCCTCTCCCTCCCTGTGAAAACCCCTGCCTAAACTGAGATGCTCAGATGGGTTTTTGAGGACAGCAGTCCCCCTATCTTCTTGAGATGTGTCTTCTTGAGAAGTGGACACTCGAATAAATCACTTTCATTCTTACCAGTACCTGTCTCTCGGTTTTGGTTTTCATTGCAGCAGGCAGCTAAACCTGGGGTTCAGTTTCATCACGATGCTATTGAGAAAAAATGTATCACTAAATGATGGCATTAATTTTAAGGCTGAGTCTATCTCCATAATGTGTTTCCTTGAACCAGTTATCCCTTTAAGTATGTTTCCACATCTATGAAGTGGGAATAATAAAACCTATTGTTTATTGTTATGGACACATATGTGAGAGAATATTTGAAAAAACATATAAATGAAGTTATTAGACAAATATAAATTCTAAAATATTTTACACAGAGTTGATATTAATATTTATTGGCTGTCCTTTAAGACTAATTTGTAAGAACTTTGATATACATTTTTCTTTAATCATATAAAACCTCTTTGGGGATGAATACTTTGCTTTTGAAAGGGAAAGTAACATGTGCAAAGTCTCTCACACACTCACTTGGAGGACTTGAACCTTTCTTTTTAGGAATCTGATAAACTTACTTGTGTTTGTGGAAAACCAACTTATGATTTAAGAGTTACAACTAACATTATTGAATTGTTTGTTCTGCTTTATACCCTTTGTCATGTGTTAACCTAAAAAACGTTCTGATTCTGAAGTATAGGAATCTCTCAAGGGCAATTTGCTCATGACAAGATGTAATAAGTATGCTTTATTTTTCTCTTATCGTTTGACTGCTATTACAAAACACTTCAATACAGACATTGCAGAGACGAAAGAGGTGCAAAAAAATAGATTTCCTGTTATCTCAGTCCTTGGTCATTATTTAGAGACAAATTACTTAGTTTTTACCTGTACACAGTATAAAGCTCTGCCACAAGAAGTTGCAAGAGCCAACAGATTGGCTACTTTTCTGGGCTTATTACTCTTAAATTGAAATACTGGGTTAAGAACCACTAATTTTTTTGATTTGGTGATGGTTAGTAATATTTATGTAAGCTTCTCTTCGTACAGGTTCTGTTACTTGTAATACATTTCTCCAGTTACATACAATTCATCAAATAATAGGAAATATAAAACAACTATGAGAATACCTAAATTTATAATCCAAGTGAAATAAGATAAAATCATACATATGTAAAATTCTGATAAATATATACTATTACACTTATTACATAAAGAAGTATCATTAGAGAAAAATTAAGACACACTCTTCTAAACTAAGCCATGGTTAAAGCAGTCACATATTTTTGTAGTATCTATATCTTTTGTTTAAAATCACTAGATGTAACTTAATATACATAACAATAGAAGTTAAAGAGTAAAAATATACAACTAAAAAGAGAAAATTTTTGAGAGCAAAATTTGAACTTGAATAGGTATTTAGCCTTATTTTATTTGCATTTTACAATATATGCTTTTTTTGGCATTCATGCAGTGGCATCAGTTACCAATATACACATGTCCTCTACTCTATCAGGCAAGAAATCTAGGTCCTAGAACATTGACTTAATGCTCAAAAACATAACCCAAGATATATTATCCCATTTGATAAACTAAAATATTAATACCTTCCTTTTAGAGGGAACTTCTAAGCTCACTTTTAAACAAGTTTTAGCATAGATACCACTTTGAGAACCTAATGACATATATGAATTTCCTTTCCAGATAAATGCTATGTATGCTGTACAAACCTTACTTCATATATGGTAGCAGGGAAATCATTATCCTTCCTGAAAGCCATTTAAATCTGATGCACTCAATATTTGATATGGAAAACAGAAAATATACCACATCCACACATTAAAAAATTGGAATGTTCAAATTGCTCCTTCAACATGTACATCCCCTTAGCATTTTCAAAATATTCAAGAAATTCTCAATTTTCTCTAAGTTTACTTTCACAAGCCTCGCAGTCTTCTGTGGCCCTGGAAATTGTCTGCAAACTTTGAATATCAGACATCCTCCCAATGCTGGGCCCTAGTGAGTTCTGCCAGAGTCAGAACTAAAACTTCAGTCAGCTATGGAAGAACAAAGATCCTCGCTACTTACGTTAAAAATTGGTGTACAGGGGGCTTGGTTAAGCCTTTTGTTGCTCATTGACAATATGGTAGTGTTCCTTGTATTATAAGAGGATGAATTCCTAGATATGGGAGAATTACACCAGTTCCCTGAATCTCGACAGGCACCTGGATATGGGAACTAACTTATTCAAAAAAAAAATCAAATCACTCTTCACAAACTATATAAAAAATCAAAGTGACAATTTTTAAAAAGACTACACAAGCGATTACTCTTTCCACTCATGTAACCACCTCCAAAAAAGCTGAATGAGACAGTGTGCAAAGCTTAAGTGAGCAAGTTATGTAAATACGAGTTTTGAAAATCTATGCATCATTTATTCTTTTCCAAATATTGAAGTGATATTTTCAAACCGGTTCACTCTTAAATTCTTAATTTCTACACTTAGTACCATGTGCTAATCAAATATATAAACCAATAAATATTTCCCTGTGTTTAAAGAAGGAGAAGAAAGTTATGCCATAGGATAAACACATGTACCCAATAATATATAATTCTTGATAATCAGAAAAGCAAAAGAAAAATGTGTGAATTTCTTGACTGAATTTTGCTTAAATATTGATGCATAGGTTGTCTCTGACAAAACTAAGTAAAACCAACCTTCTCAAGAGAAATTGTGCTTTGACAAAAGATTACTTGCAGTGTGCCATCAGTGGACAATCACTACAATATGGGTTGAAAGAATTTATTGTTCAACCAAATACAGAATATGTCAGATCCATTAAAGGAGAGAACACACACACAGAAACACAGTATTTATGCTATTACTAATTCCATAGTGTTTGTGAAATAGTGTTTTTTAAAACAAATGATAGAAGTTTCTTCATAAGCATTGTGCCAATTTCAGGTAAGATTTCAATAATCTTGGCATGAAAATATAATTAGAAGATGTACATTAAAAATGAAAGCAGTATAGCAATTTTGAATGAAATAAACATACATAACATATTTTTGCAATATTTTGAAGTTTTTAAGACCTTTTTAGTGCTATCACTAAGGTTTCACTTTTAAATCTGTTATATTTGCAGCATTATGTTTTATTAAAATATGAGATAGAACACATAGATACTGAATACTCATATTTACTTCTCATTTCTGAACTCTCACTGAAATGAGAGCCAAAGAAGAAAGAGATGTAAATCCAAAAGAATCTGAATAAACTGAGAACAAATGAGATAAGTAAACACAATTTTAGAAGATAGGAACTGAATGAACAGGTAATAGTGGCATTAATGACAAAAAAAAACAAAGCCTGTTTATAGGGAGAGTATTAAACAAGAGGTATCCTGCTTACATTTCAGAACCCCAGAAGACTTCACTAATTGGAATCATCTTTGAATTTAAGGGCAGAATTGTGCGTAAAATCAGGAGGGGAGATTGAAAATCTGCCTAAAGAGTTTTAAGCCCCGCCTCTTTCACGATGCTATCTGGAGATAGAAAGTTTACTCTTTATAGATTGGGGACCAGAAAAGAAAGCAGACGCAAGTGCATGCAAGGATTGAGTAAAAGGCAGAAGCCGAGTAAGTGGGGGAACATCTGCTAACGAATGGCAAGATAGCTTACTGCTTTCCCATGCTAAACTTCTGGCTAAGTTTATACTCCCCAGGAAGGAAATAAACAGAGTCTGCTCTGGAGATGCGGATTATCTAAAGAGAAAAGGTTTGTTGGTCATTCTATGTGGGTGATATCAAGTGCAGTGCTTTATTCACACCAAATCACCCCACTGTGAAACCTGCCAGTAGACAAGTTTCATGCATGTATAGTAAAGCTTCCATCAGTGTTTTATGGCTTTCTTTTAAGTATGTGTGCTAGTCTGTGAAGGTTAATTTTATATGTCAACATGACTGGGTTAAGGGATGCACAGATAGCTGGTAAAATTAGCATTTGATTGTAGATGGAATAAAGATAATTGTACCCGCCGTGTAGCAGAGCATCATCCAACCCACTGGCTGCCCATATCAAACAAAACGTCAGAGGAAGAGCAAATTTGCTGTTTCTGCGTGAGTTTAGACATCTATCTTCTCCTGCTCTGGGACTTATGAACTTCTGGTTTCTGAGCCTTTGGACTCGGACAGAAAATTGTATTACCACACAGCCCCGATCCCATTCTCAGATTTTTGTACTCAGACTTATAACATTGGCTTTCTTGGTTCTCCAGATTATAGATGGCAGATCATGGGATATTTCAGCCTCTATAATCACTTGAGCCAATCTTTCATAATAAATTTCATTCTATATATAATCTGTATGTCTTTATCTCTATCTATATCTTGTCTACAGCTCTATCTATATAGATATAGGTTACTGGTTGTATTTCTCCAGGGAACCCCGACCAATACATAGTTCTAGGGCTAGTTGCTCCCAAATTCATCCCTCACCATTTCCAGTCTGCTGGGCTCTGCACTCTGATCCTGACAGATTGCATTTCCCAGGTCTCTGTGCTGTGTGATTTAGCTGGATTCAGCCAAAGTGATGCATTGCCCCATTTACTGAATTATCAAATATTTCATTATCTTTGTAACTAATCCCCTGAACTATTTCCCTCTGTTTTAAAAACTTAAAGTACAGTGGTGTTATGGTTGGTGTTCAACTAAAACCATATGAAAGTATCAACGAGGATCACCAAAAACAGAAAATTCTGTTAATAACATAAAAGGAGACAAAGACAAAAGGAAATTCAGAGGTGACAGAGACAATGAACAAAAGAAAACATCAAATGAATTACAAATAGTATCCATTAGAAGGTAAAATATATTGTATTTACCAAATAATATAAACAATATAAAGGAATTTTCAATAAAAAAGAAATTGTCTTTGTCAATTAAAAGTATGGCTCTAGGAAAAATTATTGGAAAGCTTATAAGATTAAAGTTGGGGAAATCATGCAAAATATATAAGCAAAAGATAAGGCAAAACATATGAGAGAGAAAAGATGGCATTGTTATATGATTATATTAAGTGGTAGAACATATGATTAGGAAGAATTCTAGGAGGGAGAGAAAAGGAAAATTAAGGGAAGAAAATAATAAAAAGAAATTGGACAAGAAAATGGCCAAAAATATTAGTTCAAAACTCTTCAACTTAAAAGAATCCTTATATTATCCAAAAAAAAAAAAAAAGAAATTTTACACCAAACTAAATTTTCCTGAATATTAAAAAAAATACATGAATAAAGAGGTGTTCTAATAATTTCCAAAGAGACCAAACGGGTCCAAATATGGTGTACATTAAATGTCATCTGGACTTTGTAACAGCAAAAGTGGAAGCTAAATGACAAAACAGGAAAATGCCTTCTAATTTCTAATGAAAAGTGGATTCCAATGGAAAATTACACATTAAACAAAATTATTTAGGAAATGTGGATATAAGACTGTTATGACATGTGCATGTTCTCAAAATATTACTTCCCATTACCCACAGGAAGCTACTGAGGAATGGATATTCTTCTATAAAAGAAAGAAGTAACTGGTGGGTCCCACATTCTGTAGAAAGAGGAAAGGGCCAAGCAAAGGAGAACACAGGAGTAGTGAGAAGAATGTACGAGGGGGCTTTCAAGGTGAACGATACATGCAAGAACGATACGGGGAAGAGTGGGCATGATGAACAATCTGCCTCATTCCAGCCTGAAGCCTTCCTAGGTAATGTGGCAGATAGCTCCTAAAGGTTAGCAAAAGGAAAATAAAACACTACGGGATTAAAATGATTTGGAAACTTATTGAATTAAGAGTTCAAGTTTACATTAAGTGTTGGTACATAAAAACCTAATGAAATATTAAATTTATAAAAAAAGAAGACAGATTTATTATTTGGGCCTTGAACCAAGAGTTGAGTCATAGATTTTATAACAAGCTAGACAGGAGACTTTGAAAAAAATTACTGAATGACGCTGTACCTTATTTATTGATATTTTACTATCATAATAATATATAACAGTAATACATGCTATAATATATATAGTATAATATAATAAATATATGCATGTTTACATATAATCTATATAATATACACTATACCATACTTGTATCTAAAATATACAAAAGTATACTATATTATTATATAATAATAGTACCTAACCTCAACAAATATGTTATTTGTTCATTTTCACAACAACGATGAGGTTTTTGGATTCTTTTTTCTAGAGATAGCAGAGGTGGCAATAAATACTCATCTTGAATTAGTAATCCCTAATGCCCTTTCCAGCCTCTAAATTCTAGGAGTCCATAAATAATTCAAAATGTTAACTTTATAAAATATAGCTGTTACATATTAAAAAGCTCATTTCATTTAAAGCTATATTGCTTTAAATGTATTTTCCCCATAACTCAAAATTAAATAAATACATCCAGTGAAACATTAATTTCATGTCATGGTTAAAGAAATGTTTTTCAATATTATGCTAAAATAGATAGCTTATGATAACAAACTATTATGCATATTCAGATGCAATAATTAAATTTATGCTTATGGTTTCTAAAAATGAATGTAGTAAATTATTAACAACTGTAGTAAATACAGAATGTTTCCACTTAAGGAATAGAGTCCTTTCATAAACATAATCTATGAACAAAAGCTGTTAGCAAAATCTCAATACTTTCATCCTATTCGTGGAGAAAAACAATTGTGATTATTTCATTTCTTTCCTATATTAGGTGTGCTTCTATTCTCATATACACTCTTTTTTGTCATTATCCATTTTTCTGTAATTATCATGCACACTCATAAAGTTAGTGTAATTAAACCTATCACAACACTTTGATACAAACGTAAATTAAGACTGTTTTTGTTAACCTCTCTGAGATAGGATGCACAACATATTAATTCTTAACACTCACAATCCCATGTGTTCATAGGCTCATAAGGCTCCTCATTCCAAGATGCCCATAATATGAATGCATGGCTTATGCGAGAATTTAATAATTTTAAAATACCCTTCATTACACAGAAGACTTAAAACACAATATTTTCAATGGATTAGATAACATAATGACCATATATAGTCAATATCATAAATATTCACTGTGGGAGAACAATTTATCAGAACTTAATACTGATTGCCAAACATTGACAAGTACTAAAATAGTTCTTTTTTTTAGATTTATATAAGGTAAGTTTTAACACCAAATATTGTTTATAATGTTATCTGATTATCTGACAAAATAATTTTAACATTAACTTTTAAGGAGATAAAATTTGTTTTAAAATTTGCTATGTTATTTATTAATAGGTATGTTTATTTAAGAAGGAACTATTTTGCATGTACAAATATCTACCTAATACCTTTGTTTCTCTATCTCCCAGCTAATATAGAAGCAATGCCTATATTAAGACCAGGAGATCCAGACTCTTATGATTAACCACAGTCCTTGTCAACAAGTCTATAGATGAGCATTTAGGAAGATTGGTTATAACATTTGTTGCAAAGTTTTGGGAGGCAATATTTCTGATTGAGTTTTGTTTCAAATTTTCAGATTATGAGGTGCCCAGCAAAGAATAAAATAACATTTAGTGACTCAGATCTCTGCAAATTAACCCAAATTTGGGGTTGATCAACTTCTAATTAAATGAATGTGAGTAGTTGCTGTATTGCGATGGGGAGGCAATAAACTTGGTGGTTGTGGAATTGAGAATTATGGTGAATTCTCTGTGAAAGTATCTCTATCTATATCAGACATAGGCCTATACATGTTGTGATTTCTGAAAAATATTGGAGATCACATGATATCAGAAAATATCACTGCCGGTTTCTATTTACCGAGAATTCCTATCCCCACCTGGCCCTAGAGGTCATCAAAGTAGGTGTGATAAATCCTCATATACAAAACCAGTCAAAATATTTAATATATAAGGCAGTTCTGATCTTCATTAAAAATAGATTGAAGCCCTAAAGTAACAGGTTCCAATAAAAGTTCTGTGACTAACAACTAAAGATAATTTTATGGTATCTGTTTTAGTATGATATTTTGCAGATAAAATCTAATACCAATGTCCTATTAAGAAAATGTTCTACTTTCTCTTTTAATAAGATGAGACAAATATCTCTATTTTAAAAATCTAAAGTAAACACTAACACATTGTGGAAACCTTTGAGGGAGTAAAGAGAGTAAAATGGAATAAGTAAATGCACACACGCACACATAAAATACTTTAAAAATAATATTGACACATGGAGCATCAGGTGTGATAAAGAATAAAGAACCATGTATAGCCAATTTATGGAGCGTTTAGTTTCTTATCTTCTTCTAAATGGCTAGTAATTAAATATGTGGGGATAGTTGCATGATTCAAAAAATGTGGACATTAGTATTATTTGAAGAAAACATCTGAAGAAACAATTGTCAGTAAAAATTTCCCTGTTTCTTTACCTGGCACATAAAAATAATTTTACCTTTAACAATTATCATAAAATTTGATCTAAACTCAAACCAAAGACAAAGTGTTATGGAAACACTAATAACTTTCCAGTAGCTTCCATTGGAATTCTGGTATATTGCATTGGGGATAATCAAAGATATTGAAGTCCTTTGGAAATTTGACTTATTTAGGAATTTGAAATGAAGGGAAGAGGAAATGGGGGAGGTAAATATTGGTTGGTCAAAAGTTTCTTTCTTTTTCTTGTATGTGTCTCTAATAGCACTTAGCTGTCTTTAACTTCACTTGAAACAATTTTGTTACATTGCATTGTGACATTTGTCATATCAGCATACTTTTAAAATAAAATATCAAAATTGGTGAATTATTTTAATTGGTAAATTTTTGTGCAGCCATTTTAATATTGAAGATGGAAGGAAATACACAACATTTTTACATGTTATGCTCTGTTATTTCAAGAAAGGTAAAAATGTAACTGAAATGCCAAAAAAAGATTTCTGCAGTGTATGGAGAAGGTGCGGTGACTGACTGAATGTGTCAAAAGTGGTTAGTGAAGTTTTGTGCTGGAGATTTCTCACTGGACAATGCTCCATGGTCAGGTAGAGCAGTTGAAGTTGTTAGTAATGAATCAAATCGAAACATTATTTGAGAACAATCAACATTCTACCACATGGGAGGGAGCCAATATACTCAGAATATCCAAATCAAGCATTGAAAATCATTTGCACTAACTTGGTTATGTTAATTGCTTTGATTTTGGGTTCCACATAAATTAAGTGAAAAAAACCTTTTTGACCATATTTGCACATACGATTCTCTACTTAAACATAATGAAAAGGTCTGTTTTTAAAACAAATTGTGACAGGTGATAACAACTGGGCACTTCAGAATAATGTGGAACAGAAGAGATCACAGGGCAAGAGCACAAAGTGAAATGAACCACCACCAACCACACCGAAGTCCGGTCTTCATCCAAAGAAGATGATGTTGTATATATGGTGAGACTGGAAGGGAATCCTCTGTTATGAGCTCCTTCTAAAAAACAAAATAATTAATTCCAACAAATACTGCTCCCAGTTAGACCAAATGAAAGCAACACTCAACGAAAAGTACCCAGAATTAGTCAACAGAAAACACATAACCTTCCATCAAAATAATGCAAGACAGCATGATTCTTTGACGACCAGGCCAAAACTGTTACAGGTGTCAGGGAAGTTCTGGTTCATCTTCCATATTCATCAGACATTACACCTTTGGATTTCCATTTATTTCAGTCTTTAAAAAATTCTCTTAATGGACAAAATTTTAATTCCCTAGAATGCCTCAAAAGGCACCTGGAACAGTTCTTTGCTTAAAAGATAAAAAGTTTTGGGAAGATGGATTTAGGGAGTTGCCTAAAAGATGGCAGAAGGTGGTAGAACAAAACCATGAATATGTTGTTCAATAAAATTATTGGTGAAAATGAAAAATGTGTCTTTTATTTCTACTTAGAAATCAAATGATCTGTTTGGCCAACCCAATACTATATTAATTGTCACAGAAAATATAATTTCTTAAACTATTGGGAGCATACGTTTACAATATCAATGTAAGAATTTAAAATGCATTTGCTAAAATAAAATTAATTTTCAATATAAATATGTATATATTTAAACATTGCTGCCAGGAGGTAAGATTTTTAAATTGGCAGTAAAAATTGTTCACACAACACTATCCAGATATTATAGAATTGTGAAGTCAGAATAAGAGAAAAATCTACACTCTGTGAAAAAAATGAATTTTAGAGAGAAGACAGACAACAAAAGGAGCAGGTAATGTATGTTATGCTGTTGGAAAAGTTGGCAAATCTAAGTTTCATTGCCTAATAAAACATAACAAAAAAAAGTGTAAGGTTTACAATTCTAGACACTGCATCTCTTAATTGTTCACTGATATAGAAGAGTGGGGGGAAAAGCAGTGGCATGACAACTAATGAGGCAGAAAGAAGAGGTCAAATCTGAAATAAAAGAAAATAAAAAACAGAACTCCTAGGAGCTAAGGTAGCTGAGATAAAAAAAGGTGGACTAATTTATATGTGTAAGCATCAAAATAAATAAATAATGGATAAATAGATAAGTAAAAGGCTGTAGAGAGCACAAATATGAACATATAGTGAAAAATAAAAAATAAATTCAAAATATATACACCTTAAACATCAAGTAGGAGATTATGAATCCTAATGAAAATATCAATAATTTTAATTTTAGGAGATACAGTTGTGTGTGTGTGTGTGAGTTTGTGTACTTATTTGTACATGTATATTTTTAAAAACTTTAAGAATTCAGTTTACTCTTAAATACAGGTATGTGTACTTATGTATACATATATACACACACACAAGTAAATATACATATATTCATAATTCTATGAAGCAGAGTGATATGTATATTTGAGCATATATTAATATATTAGCATATGTACACAAATACATATTGTGTATGCATGCACGCACACCTTTCAAAAGAAAACTGCCCTTTTGATATAAAATTGAACATGCTTTCCCTCATTCTGCCTCAGTTCTCCCAAGCTCTCTTACCCATCTCTGTTTTCCCATAGCAACTACTACTTTTTAATTTATTGTATAGTTACATATTTTGTTTTCTTTTATATTACCCACTAGAATAGAATAACCAAGTAGCTGAGGATATTTTATAATTTATGTATCCCAAGAACATTGAATGGTATCTGGTACTTAATAATATTTGTTTTAATTAATTAATTATTTAATTACTGACAAGCAGTTGCTGGACTGATGTAGTAGAAACAAAATTCCAGCCTCATGTAGGTAGTGACTAGATTAATCATTCAGAATGCCTGGGCTCTGGGCTGCTCCTATAACAAAATTCTCCCCAGAAAAAAGGAAAATGGAAGAGACATAGGCAATGTATTGAGGTTTCCATAATCATATATTTATAATGTTTAAGACTCTACTTTAACATTGAGTTCTTTTCCCTCTTTGTTGTAAAAAAATACTTGTTCTTTTTGAAAATGTTAATTATTGTGAGAAAATGATGGTACTTTTTTATAGGCATAAAGTTATTAAACAATAAAATGTTCAACAGTTACATATCCATCAACATTTTTAATTCTACTGACTTGTGACATAGATATTATTGAGACCTGTGTGATTCAAGAATACTTTTCATAGCATCAACAGGAACTGTTAGGGAAAGGGCATAGGGTACCATTCAGAAATGAGACCTCTGAGGAACTTTGTTGGGAACTTCAAGGGAGGCTTTTGCTAACTCTTCTCAGTCTTCTCAGTCTCCACACAGAACCACCCATGCAGGGTGGGAGCCTCATGCAATAGAGACATGGAATTGAAAAAGAAAATTAGTAGAGAAATTCAATGAAACAAAAACTGATTACCTGAAAATATACATAAAATCAATAAGCCAGGCTAACTAAAAGAACAAGGCAAAGAAACAAATTTCTATATCACATTTGAAAGAAGAGCTATTACTGTTGACCTCATGAACATTAAAGAACAATAAATATTAGGAAGAAATTTATGCCCCCAGTAGGCAAATCTATGTGGAATGTACCAGCTCCTTGAAAGAAACAAGCTACCAAAAATCACACAAGGAAAAATAGATTATCAATATTTATTAAAGATATTGAATCAATAATTAATTACCTTACTAAACAGAAGGCACCAGGCCCAGATGAGTTTATTGATGATTTCTACTGAATACATAAAGAATAAATTATATCAATTTTTATCATCTCTTCCAGAAAGTAGAAGCAGAATACTTCCCATTCATTCTGTGAAGCCAATAATACCTTAACACCAAATCAAACAAAGACATCGAAGAAAGAGAAACCACAGACCAATGTTTCTCATGAACACAGATGCAAAGATTCTCAAAGAAATATTAGCACATTGAGTTCAAGAATGGTCAGGTAGCTCCAGTAGAATGTTTCCCCAATACACCAGCATTGTGGGTTTGATCCCCAGTCAAGGAACATACGAGAATTGACCAATGGCTGCATAAATAAATGGAAAAACAAATTAGTGTTTCTCTTTCTTTCTCTGTTCCCTCCCTTCCTCCTTCTCTCTAAAACCAATAAATAAAAAAAAAGAATTATATACCTTGAATAAGCAGGAGGTGTATGTGTATGTGTGTGTGGGTGTAAGGCTGGTTTAACATGCAAATCTATCGATATTCCAGTAAAATAACAGGTTAAAGAATTATAATCATATGATCACATCATATCAATAGTTTAAAACCTGAACACATTATTTAGGTGAAAGAATCTATTCACACAAAATTGCATAGTGAATGGTTTTATTTATATATAATGTCTAGAACAGGTAAATCTATAAAGACAGAAAGTTAACTAGTGGTTTCTAAGGCCTGGAGGAGGGGGTGGGATGAAAGGTAACTGTTAAGCTATATGAGGTTTCTATTAGAAAAAGTGAAATGTTCTAAAATTAGACTGCAGTATAATTGCACAGCCTTGTAAATAAAGTAAAAAATAATTATACTTTAAATTAAAGAATTGTGTAGTATGCGAGTTTCATCTTAATCGGTTCTTTAAAACAGCAATTACCAAAGGGTTGTATGTTTTATTTATTTTTGGAAAAACAGATTTTGATTTTATTTTATATTCTATTTTCCTGTTTTTAATTACTTAAAATTTGTTTTATTAATACTCTCTTTCACATGTTTTGTTTATTTTATTCTTTTTTACTTAAATGTAATCTTCAGGTTATTTAAACATCTTATTAAAATATGCTCATCCAATTTATTCATTATCCTTTAAAAATACTATACTTATTAATTTGAGTAGGGTTTTGTCTACATATCATATTTAATATCAACTTTTCCATTGAGTTTCTGAATAATTTTAACTGATTTTTAATTTTTGTTTTGATTCAATGATTGTTTAAAAGATACATTTCTATTTAACTTTCAAGTGGATAGTTTTTTTTTAATGACTGTCATTATCAACTTTCGAATATACATTGAAAATATTGTGATCTGTGTTATACATTTTCCATCTAACGAGTTATCCATTGTAGTCAAATACATGAACAATTTTTATAAATAATCTATGAGTTATATTACATAATAAAATCATATTTAAAACATTTTAATAAAGCACATTGGACCAATTTTTAGACTCAATATAAACTTATTAGAGAATAATTCTGCTGTGAAAAGAACTGCATATTAATAAATGTATCTGTATGAGAGTACAATCTATTGATAATTTATAAAGAGGCTACAATACATTGACTTGAAAGTATAGGGAAACCTCTCTCTTCTGTAAACGACAAATCTGCACCTTGTTCCTAACACGTGGGAACTTCATAGAGAGAGTCATCTTTGGCCTCAGGCACTCACTCCCACAGCTGCACCATCAGCTTGGGTCTAAAAAGTGGTTCAGAGAAGAGCGTCATGTTCTTCAACCTTTAGACTTCCAGGTATCTAACAACAATCCCTTTCTTGGAGTCCAGTTGAACACTTTCTATTTTATGTCAGGGTTTCAGGTTCCTTATCAGTATAAAATAGAGAAGATTTTAGAGCAAGAACATGGAAAAATGACCAGTGTTTTCAGTAATATTTTATACCAATTTTCTAAAAAGTTCTGAAAAACTTATTTTCACAGCAAGTATTTGATAAAATGCTTTCATATAGTGAAACTTTCAGTCCACCATGGTGACTTATTTCAAAGATTAGAATGGTTCCCAACTTTGAACTCTGTAAGCCTCATGGGGCATAGACGATCCCTTGTTAGAGATGCAGGAAATGTGAAAACTGCTACATTTCTGTTTCCACCACAAGAGAGGATGAACTTTCTGGGTAATCTCACTTGTGAACATCATTGTCCCAGGCCTCTTCATTTGCTAGGCAGTGGACTCTGTGACTCATTCACTGAACTCATAGGGAAAGAGTGTCCACCACCAGGGCTGGACCCAATAGGTATTAACCAGAACTTCTTGTTGTCTCCAAAACCCTGATGGATATTTTTGATGAAGCCAAGGTTGAACTTGTTTTTCTTTGGGGCAGTTGTAAACACTATTTTATACCAATTTTAATTAGAAAATCAAAATAAGTAGGTTCAACCCAGTTTTGTATCCCTCAAAGAGACTCCATTTGCCAATTTTTCAAAGAATCATGTGAAAAAATTTCATATTATCAGTCAACCAAGGAATCAAGTAATCATCTGTTGTTTACATCTTAATTTTATATATATTTTAGTATCCATTATTTACTATTGATAAAATTTCTTGAAATGAAGTTGTGGGAGCAGTTCTTATTCAATGTTCAATAAGATTCTGGCCTGTCTGTAAGAGATAGTAACTTAAATGTGAATATTGTATAAAATTTTTCCTGTTGAAAACATTCATAAGTGTTGCATGGGTGACGGTAGTATGTGACAATGCTGTCTTCTCCAGGTCAAGGCTAGCAGTGTTTACAGAAAAGAACATATTCAAACCTAGCTAAGGCAGCACTCAGTTATGGGTTTGGGGTTTTTGTTTTCTTTTTTTTCTTTGACCAAAGTAGAGTGACAAACACTACTTAGTGTTTGCTTATTGTTTCACTGACTACATAAAACAGTCAGAGGTCAAAATAGAGGACAGCGAAACCCACATGTGTATAGTAAATTTTGCCAAGAGTGAAGAACTAAGTAGACATTCAAATTATAGAAGCATATAATTTTTTCATTTAAAGAGCTGCAAAGACCATTCACTTTGTTTTTTTCTTATTCAGTGTTTATAATATCTTTGCCAATGTCACTCTCCAGAATATTTAAAAATTTTGCAAGATAACTTAACATCAAGAAAGGTAACTCAGTATTTAGTGAATGGAACCAGTTCTAAACCTTGACTTCAAAACCAGAAATTTTAGAGACAACCAGCAGTTGAACTCACATGTGTGAGATGAAACAAATTTATAAAGGAACCAAATGGACTAATTTTAGGAAAAAGTATGATGTGTCTCAATGACAGATAATAGAAAACATAGAACATGGAAGTAAAAGGAAGTTAAAATCAATTTTAAAAACTCAAAGAAACTGTTCAGTTATGTGTTAATCTATGAAATTACTTAATATAATTGAAATTATTTAGAGCAAGGATATCTTTGCAACATCTTCAACCCTTCAAAATGAAAACTCTGAAATTCAATTTATTAATTGACTAAATAACTGCATGTAGATAGTAGTAAACGCTATCTTTAGAATTAAGGAGTCAGTTTCCAAGTGTGGGGAGTTTCTACCTCAACTCATCATGCTCTGTATTAAGGAAGTTTGTTATGGATATTATTCTAAAGTATCAATTAGTTAAGGGAGCATTACTTTTTTTTTTAATGTACGGAGTTCCAAGGTATGGTGAGCCAATTTTTCACTTAAGAATTAGGGAGCCTTTACATATCAAACAATGTTTGGAAAATATCTAGCATTCTGAATGAAATGACACTCAAATGTATTCTATGCAAATGAAAAGGCTGGTAAATTGCATATTTATGGAGAGATTTTGTCTATACAATACTGTTATATGCACATAGTCATCCATTTTAATAATAGGTGATGTATTATGAGTAAGCATATTGCTTTCCGTGTTACATACAAATTCATCTCTGACTAAGGTATCATTCACACTTAAATTTCAAGTACAGATCAGTTATTATTTACAGGAAAATAGTGACACATCTATTAGATAGCAGAATAAAATAGGAAAGAAATAAAAACATGGGAGAAGAGAGATACAAAAATCCAACAAGCAAATAAACATAAAATACTCCACAAAAGTACAAAAATCATGCAGGACTTTAGACTCCTATTTGTAAATAACACAACACTATAAGAAACACCAATAAACATTTTAAGATTTTGTTTTTAACTCCAAGATGCTTTCACATACAGATAAGATTTTAACTATACAGATATTTAAAATAAATATAACACACAAGATCTTAGAAAGCAAAACAGTTACTGATTTTTCTGTCAAGGATTGCTAGAAAAACTTTATGTTGATCGTTGCTGTAAAAATGACTATGAAAGAATGGAATCAAAATTCGTAAATCAAGAAAAAAGAAGTTATGTGTTTTAGAACTAAAAATGCAATATAGAATTACTAAACCATTTTTCTCATAGTAATAAATCTGAATATTAAACATCATTCTTGAAAAATGTGATTTGCAGAACAAGAACAATAGAAAACGGGTTAACTATGTTACAACTTATGATCGTTAAATACACTATAATATTCTTCAATTAAATTTAAGTTTTCTAAGAAAAACAACATAATGTGAATGACAAGAGCAGGAAAATTGTGCCTTTACATGTTGATATTTTATACACCATTCGTACAAAAATAACTAGCATGGTTTCTCTTTATAGTGGAATAATAAATCAAAGTTATTTTCTTTTTTGTAATTTTATATTTTCAAATTTTTACTAAGTATTTTTGCTTACAGTAAAACATTAAATGTGATTAAAAAAAATAGAAACAAAAGATAAACTAGAATAAGCCTCTTGGATACTTTAAATAAAAGGTTGAAAATGGTACATTTTATTTCACATTATACAGGGAGCGATTATACATTCTTGAAAAGGAGGATTCCTGATCTGACACCAGTCAGAATGGCCATCATAACCAAATCAACAAACAACAAGTGCTGGTAAGAATACAGAGAAAAGGGAACCATAGTACACCGTTGGTGGGAATGCAGACTGGTGCAGCCACTGTGGAAAACAGTTTGGAATTTCCTCAAAAAACTAAAAATGGAACTGCCTTTTGACCCAGCAATTCCACTGCTGGGATTATACCCTAAGAATCCTGAAACACCAATTCAAAAGAACCTATGCACCCCTATGTTCATAGCAGCACAATTTACAATAGCCAAGCGCTAGATGCAACCTAAGTGCCCAACAGTGAATGAGTGGATAAAAAAACTATGGTACATTTACACAACGGAATACTATGCAGCAGAAAGAAAGAAGGAACCCCTATCCTTCATGACAGCATGGATGAAACTGGAGAGCATTATGCTAAGTGAAATATACCAGGTGGTGAAAGACAAATGCCATATGATCTCACCTGTAAGTGGAACCCAATCAACAAAACAAATAAGCAGCAAAATAAAACCAGAGACATTGAAATAAAGAACAAACAGAGTACCCAGAGGGGAGAGGGTAGGGGGATAATGGGGAAAAAAGGGAAGGGTCATCAGGGGATATATATAAAGGACTCATGGACAAAGCCAAAGGGGGTAGGATTAAGGATGGGAGGTGGGGTGGGTAGGGTGGGGGAAAGTGGTGGGGAAATAGTGACAACTGAACTTGAACAACAATAAAAAAAATACTGAAGAAAAACAAAACAAAAAATAAAAAATAAAAAGTCTATAGCATAACAAAGTATAATTTTAAATCATAGAAAATATTTTAAACAATGTGAACAAATGGGTAAAATTTACTGAAGGCTTGAAATGTGACAGTAGTAATAAAATAAAAAGTTGAAATTGAAAGAAGGTAAAGAAGTAGAATTGTCAGAAATTGGTACTCAGTTATATATGGGTAAAGGGTGAGTGAGGGGTCAACCTGACTTTTAGGGGTTTTTTCTAGTGATGGAAATTATGGCAATGTTATTAACAAAGATCAAGAATAGGAGAGAAACATACATGAAGATAAAAGAAGAGATAAAATACTTAAAATGTAACAATATAATCTGTCACTAGATGTATCTCACTATTGAACAAAATGAAATCTGAAGGCTGTTAATATAGATTAAGTGAATTTTTTAAAAAATTGCTTTGACAGTTTAGGCGAAAAGTAGAAATAATTACTGAGATCTGTGACAAGTTCTAAAAATCTGAAATTCTAAGAGTATGCTACATAACCAAATGAACAATCTATTATTGTATCACATTTTTTAAAAAAGATTGTATTTTTTCCTCTCACTAGGAGCAGGAGGTATAACTGACATTTCTAGTGTATGTTCAAAAGTAGAATTGCTATGAAATGCTTTCACTGGACAGTGGTAAGCGCTATAGGGATTCAGTGCCAACTGAGCTATTACATGCCTTAAACTCATCATTTTAGAAGCATGGAACAGACTGACCGTGTCAACAGGGGAAGGGTGAGGTGGGGATTGGTTGAAAGATGGTGAAGGGATTATTCAAAGAACATATACACATAACCCATGGACATAGACAATGGAGGGGGTGCTGGGTGGAGGAAGACAATGGGCAAAAATTGGCAAAACCGTAATAGTATAAACAATAAAATATTTTTTCATGAAAAAAAAGAAAATGGAAACATTTCAGAATTAAAAATGAAAAACAAAATTGAAAAAGTGCCACACATGTAAAATACTTGATAAAATTATGAAATAGTTATATTTGTATGTATAATTATTTTTGTTTTATATATATTTATAATGTGCATTTTTATGCAAAAGTAATCATTAAAAATTTTCATTAAGTCCACATGTACGTCACTGCCTTAAGTATTTTGCAAAAAACTTGGCCTAGGTCTTTATGATTTCTACCTGCATAGCCTAGCATAAATAAAATTGACAACCTTATCCTTTTCAAAGGAGGATAATTCAAATATCTAGGCATTTGATGAGAGTTAAAAATAAGATTAGAAAGAATCTTTTTTTTAGTATTGTTCAGTTACAACTGTCCCACCCTTTTCCCCATTGCTCTACCCTGTCCCATCCACCTCATTCCCGCAGTCAGTCCCCCTCCCTCTTGTGCATGCCCTTGAGTCCTCTATTCATGTTCCTTGGCTTGCCCTTTCCCCTTCTTTCCACTGTTATCCCCTTCACTCCTCCCCTCTGGTCACTGTCAGTTTGTTCTTTATTTCCAAGTCTCTGGTGCTATTTTGCTCGCTTATATGTTTTGTTCATTAGGTTCCACTTACAGATGAGACCACGTGGTATTTGTCTTTCACCACCTGGCTTATTTCATTTAGCATAATGCTCTCCAGCTCCATTCATGCTGTCCTGAAGGATAGGGGTTCCTTCTCTCTTTCTGCTACCTAGTATTCCATTGTCTAAAGGTACCACAGTTTTTTGATCCACTCATTTACTGATGGG
The DNA here is from genome assembly GCA_004026545.1 of Mormoops blainvillei. Taxonomy (NCBI): domain Eukaryota; kingdom Metazoa; phylum Chordata; class Mammalia; order Chiroptera; family Mormoopidae; genus Mormoops; species Mormoops blainvillei. Next base: position 28,117 of record PVJD01001077.1, read on the forward strand.
CACTTAGGCTGTTTCTAGCGCTTGGCTATTATAAATTGTGCTGCTATGAACATAGGGGTGCATAGGTTCTTTTGAATTGGTGATTCAGGATTCTTGGCACATAATCCCAGCAGTGGAATTGCCAGGTCAAAAGGCACTTCCATCTTTAGTTTTTTGAGGAAATTCCATACTGTTTTCCACAGACGCTGTGCCAGTCTGCATTCCCACAACAGTGTACTAGGGTTACCTTTTCTCTGCAACCTCACCAGCACCTATTATTTGTTGATTTGTTAATGATGGCCGTTCTGACAGGTGTGAAGTAGTATTTCATTGTGACTTTAATTTGCATCTCTGTATGGCTAGTGATGTTCAGCATTTTTTCATGAGCCTATGGGCCCTCTGCATGTCCTCCTTTGAGAAGCATCTGTTCAGGTCTTTTGCCCATTTTTTAACTGGTTGTTTGTCTTCCTGGAGAGGAGTCGTGTGAGTTCTTTATGTATTTTGGGGATAAAACCCTTGTCTGAAGTATCATTGGCAAATATGTTGGCTCCCTTTCCATTTTGCTGTTGCTTTCTTTAGCCATACAGAAGTTGTTGTTTTTTAATTTTATGTAGTCCTATTTGTTTATTTTTTCCTTTATATCCCTTGCTGTAGGGTATGAATCATTGAAAATATTGCTTCATGGGATATCTGAAATTTTCCTCCCTATGTACTCCTCTTGGACTTTTATGGTTTCATGACTTATATTCAAGTGTTTAATCCACCTTGAGTTTATTTTGTTGTATTGTGTAAGTTGGTGGTCGAGTTACCTTTTTTGCATGTACTTGTCCAGTTCTTTCAGTACCATTTATTGAAGAGGATATTTTTACTCCATTTTATGTTCCTGCCTCCTTTGTCAGGTATTAATTGACTGTATTGACATGGGTTTATTTCTGGGTTCTCTGTTCCATTGGTCTCTGTATGTGTCTGTTTTTATGCCAGTACCACACTGTTTTGATTACAAGTGGGCTAATAGTATAGTTTGATATCAGGTATTGTGATCCCTTCTACTTTGTTCATCTTTCTCAAAATTGCTGAGGCTATTTGGAGTCATTTATGTTTTCATATAAATTTTTGAAATATTTCTTCCATATCTTTGAAATATGTCATTGGCATTTTGATAGGGATTCCATTGAAAAAATAAATTGAATAACCAGGTAAAAATGAACAAACTCAAATTAGGGAATGAGTCTGGAAAAGGAAAATTTTTAGAGACAATTACATATGTCTAATGCCAGCAGAATTGCTGAGATGATTTCCAAATAGTGTTTTTAATGAGAGATAATGCACAATTTTTTTCTCACTAGCTCAAAGGTTCATTCAGAAATAGAAGAGTACATGATTCTCATATTTTAAATCATATGTGAACCTGAAAATTTAGAAAAAAATCTAACAAAAATCCTTTAATAAGAGTTTTATTTACTGTTCATTGTGAATTATAACCAAAATTAACCAAGAATTTGTAACAGTTATTTGAAAATAAGAAAGGCCCCAGTTTCCTCACAGGATTACAAGACATTCACTTATGCTCTTACTCTGAATAACTAAAATATTATACAAAAGCAATTGATGGTCATAAAAAATAACGAATAAATTAACTGAAGAGATCAATGATTAATATTGTTTAATCTTTGATTTTAGCACACATTATTTGTTCTAAAGCTTTGACAAATGACCATTTTAATATTGTGTATGTGGATACATTCTTTCAATTACTGAACTACTTCATCATTAGAAGTAACCTGCTGAATGAAAATTTTATTCTTAATCTTCCCTTAATGAGACATTAAAAATATATAAAATTTAGCCACTCATTTAAAGTCTTATTTCACCACTAAGAAGAGTAAACTTCAAAGGATTGAGGGTAAGAGGTGGGGGTGGGTGGGGCTGGGGAAAGTGTTGGCACAAAAATGTTAACAAAAAAAAAAATAGACTGAGAGAGGTTAAGAATAGTGTAGGAAATTGAGAAGCCTAGAGAAAAAGAAACAGATATGTACAACCCACAGACATGAGCTAAGGGGGGGTTGATGATGAGATGGCATGCAGGGCAGAGGGGATAAATGGGAGAAAAAAATGGGGCAATTGCAATAGCATAATCAATAAAATGTTTTTAAAAAATTAAAAAGTAACTAAAAAAAGTAAACAACACATCTAGAAAGTTTCATTAATTTCTTCAGTATTTAACTATGGACTTTGAGAATGATTCCATACTGTTTACTCCTACGATTCCAATAACTAGTGGAAAGTCCATCATAAGCATTCATAAGGGCTTATGTTGAATAAACGTATGCTATAAGATACTCCATTTATAAGATTATATTGCTTATCCTGAGAGAGTTTACTACACAAATACCACCTAATTGATTCCTCTCTCGAGTTCTATAAGATAATTAAAAAATAGAACAAACATAATATTAAGAAATGATGGTTTTATTGGTAACTATCTCCCCATAACCCTTTTTATCTCTACTTTGGAAAGAGCAATACTTATTGAAATTAATGCATCCCATTACTTTTGTTTTTAAAATAAACATATTTATGGCATTATCCTGATGATACCCACATATATTTCACAAATTAACCAAATTTTCCAATGTTTTATATATGTTGAAATGTATGTAATCATAGTTACTTTCCAAAATGTCTCTTTGAAACTAAAAATTTTCATGGAAATACTTGAAAGTTGAGAAGGCAAAATAAAAACAAGCTAACAAACAAAGCCAAAATGAAACAAATAAAACAAAACAACAACCAAGAAAATGAAACAAGACAAAGCACAAAGGAAAAATATTGTACAAAGAGCAAAACCAAGTATTGATGCTTTCCATATGAAGTCAGGAGCTCTACCAACTCCACAGCAGGAACATTCCCAGTATGTGAGCACCAGGACCTCTGAAGGCCAGCCTGGCTTCACAGCGCACTGGGAAAGGTAGGCTTCTCAAATCTCTGATTCCGGTATGTAAAAGTGGGCTGGCACGGAACACAAAATAACACCTGAATCAAGATCTAATCCTATGCCCCCTTTGTGGTAACCCATGTATACTTGAGAGACTACTCTTGATATTTTGTTTAGATAATGCAAAAATTGAGTATTTGCATAAAGTTCACATAGAAACCTTTTGGTAAGGGCAAGAAAATTTTATACTATTTATTCTTAATTTGGTATTTTGAATGAGATGTAATTTTATTTTTAGAAATACTAGCTAACACTTCTTCCACATGCAAGAACATAAAGTTATAATTATTCTTGCCATTCAAGATTAAGATGGTATTATAGTAAACTTGATTTCTATGAATAATAAGCAATATGAATGAACTGAAATATTTAATTGCAATACATCTCCCAACTTTCTTTAGCCAATAATAACTCAATTGACTCCATTAAAATTAGTGGTGCATTTCTAATAGCTGTACACTAGGTTATTTGTTCAATAAAGAGTTCTTATTTTTATTTCCATAAGGTTTGGTCAGTAAACACAGCACAGCTTGTGTTAAAAAGTAAAGAGCCACATGTCCAACCTGAAGGGCTTTGCAACCACTGAGGACCTACAAGGTCCTTCTCTGAGCCAGGACTTGCTAAGCAAGGCTGGCTCCCCTCAGCAGCTGCAACAATTGTTAGCGTCCTCTCCTACAGCGTGGCATCTTGATTATCCGTGACTACATTAGTGGTCCAAAGCATTTGATTTAAAAGAAAAATAAAAAGTGGGAATAAAAGCAACTCTTCCTTGATTGCAGGTTCTTTTACTGCGGTAAAATGAAAAAATAGATAATACAGTGTATATTAAATTTATTTTAATACCATTTCATTTCCCTGTCCTTTAATATTTTTAAATACACAAAAACGTTCATTTTGTATTTGCTTCCCCATGTAGAGGGAGGTAAAGGACCAGAAGCAATCCATGGAAGATAACATTATGATTTGTGTAGAAAGTTCAAATATTTACCCAGTACTATTCAGACCTTGTACCATCAAGAATGCTGGTTAAGAGATTTTTTTTTAACTCCTTTTATTTTATAGTTCACTCTGGAGTTTCTTCAGAAGACAGTTTTGAGAAGGGCATCAAGTTCAGGTTTGTAGGTGTCCCTGAGGATTCTAACATGAAAGCTTTATTATTTCATAGATGCCAGAGGAAAGGGAGTCTGCATTTCATGATGGTTCACCTCTAAATTTTTATCAAAAATACTATTTTTTTCTAAATTTAGGAGAAAAAAGTCTCTCTAGAGAAGTTATTTTGTCAATGAGATTTAGTTTATTTTGTACCTAATATTCAATAAAAAGACACTTTTCTCATGATCCATTTATATATTAATGCAGATATTTGATTTTGTGTTCAAGTTTTACTTTCAAATAATTACTTTAAAATATATCTCATTCTTTTTTAAAAACTTCTGGACTGCAGTAGGTAGACCTTAACTTTTACACAGTCATTTCTTTAAAACATATAATGAGCACCTCTCTTTGTTCTAGGCATTTTTTAGCAGCAGAATTAATCATAAAGAATGACTCCCCAAATTCACATAATCTAGTTGAAAGAAATAACTGAAACTTAAGTAGATACTTTTAAATTTGCCGAACAATAATAAGTTAATAGATCTTGGGTTAAGTTTTATGTTCTTTGTGATATTAAATTTTATGTTTTATATGGAATATAAATGTTTACAAATATTAACTAATTTATTATTCACCATAACTGTATGAAGAAGGGATTATAATAGATTTTAAAAATTGAGATGCAGAGAGGTGAACTATATTACATGAGTCATAAAAATAGTAAGTGTCAAAACTGGGATTCAAAATGTTATATGAACAGTATGAGCAAGGTACTATGAAATATGAAAGGAAAGAAGGTATTTTGCTGTCCTAGAATCAAACAGATCTGAATCAGATAAACCCTGACTTGGCTATTTGTATATCTTTGTAGCTAAACACAATTTACACTCCAACTTTTGTTTCTCATAAAAGCTATTTTGAAGGGTTTTGTGAGAATCACATTCTTTTGCATGGTTATAAAATTATTAGCAGAATTATTATGGTTCCAGGCCCAATGCATTTAAAAATAATCATAGTAGAAAGGGCTGGGTAAGAGAAAGAGGTGAAATGGAACTGTTTCAGAAAAATATGACTACCTATAAGGAGTGGGATGAAAGAGTAAAAACAGGAAAAGAATTGGGATGGGTAGTAGAGATGAGGATATATTCATTTAATGGATCCTTTGTCTGTCTCTACTATTAGTACATAATTAAAACCTGCCAGGCGGTGGTGAGAGACCAAGACAGAATACAAAAGTAAAAAATTAACCAAATTGTACCACAATTCAATAACATAACTATGGCAAAAGAAATGAATACAACATTTGATCTCGTACTTTTTAAAGTTAAAGATCCTGTAAATAAATACTATAATCTTCATAAAGATAATTTAAATAAATACCCATGGAGTTAATAAACATTCATAAAATTACTTTATTTATATAGTAGCATTAAACAAATAATAGGTATAAATAATGATAATAAGAGCTGATTATCTGTCTAAGCAGTTGTAAATATGGTAGTGTTACTGTGAACTCAGGATGACAGATTAAATGGATGATAGAGAGATAGCAGATTGATAGATTAAACATATATACAGATATTTAGACATGTGTGCATGCATGAGTTAGTGTGTGTGTGTGTGTGTGTGTGTGTATTTTCTCTCTCTGTCCCCTGAGAACACTTGATATTAATAAATCTCCCAGTAGCAATCAGTACAACAAGTGCTGAAATATTTTTTCTAAACACCATTCCCCAATAAACAACACACAAACAAATAAACAAACAAACAAAACCTCAGGGTTGCATGTTTAAATAAATGGTTGACTTTAGGGATGGGACAAAGAAACTGCAAGATGGGCATGAAGCATCTCGGGGTACAAGAAAATAAGAAAGTTCTCATAAAAGAAAGGAAGCATGACAAAAGAATACTGGATTCAACCTAAAGTAATCTTAATAGCCAATTAATTTGAACAATAATATAATGATAGTGTTGGATTTTAATCCATAAATTAAATATCTATAATTGAGCCATACTGATATAAACTAATAATAAATAGATAAATAAATAAATACATAAATAAATCTATAGATAAATAGGTAGATAAATAAATGGGGGAAACTGGAAGCTTTTCCTCACAGAAGAATTACAACTGAAAATTTTTAATTAAAGAGGGAAAGAGGAAACTTATTTTAGCTAAATACCATAGCAATCATTGTCACAGTCAAGTTTCATCAAGGGTTGTTGAAATTTGTAGGTGAAGTCTGAGAGGAAACAAGATATTTAGTCTCAAAATATCTACCCCAACATATATATTGATTACAAAAGGAAATATAGTAACCTCAAAATGGATAAACCTGACAGATACCATGTTCAGCAAATGATCAAGGCTAATATCACAAGTCTTAAAATACTTTGACATCATGAACTTTCTGATACAATAGCAAAAAACAAACAAACAAACAAACAAACCACATCATTCTTTGTAGTATTTTTCCTCAAAAGGCTCAAGCTTGTTTTAAAAATGAGAACATATCAATCAAAATAAAATGAGGAGAAATTTTTTTCATATAATTGTTCAGTACTTTTCAAAAGTGTTAAGGTCATAAAAGAAAAAATCTGGCTACTAAAAATAAAATAAATTAAAAATAAAATAAAATAAGAAGAAATAATAACTAAATGCAAGGTGGGATCCTATAACTTAAAAAATAACATTATTAGTGAAAATCCCAGTAAAATCTGAATAAGGTCAGTCAGTAGCTTATAGTATTGTGTCAATGTTAATTTCCTGGTATCAATGACTCTACTATAGTTATGTATGTTAAAAGTAAAATAAGTTTGGTGAAGGGAATATGGGAAATCTCTTTATTTTTTGCAACATTTCTGTAAGCCTAAATAAATAGCAAATTACATAAAAATCCACCTAGGGAGGTTATACCATGAATAGCATTTAGATTTCTTTGGCCTGTATGTCAGAGTGCAAAGAGTATAAGATTGCAAGGGAAGGCAAGAACCTACCCATGAGGAGTTCTTTAAAGGGTGTATCGAGTTGCATAAAGTAAATCTCAAGCAGGGAAATGACAGTATCCTTTTTACAGTTCAGAAAGTATATTCTCACAAAATGCTAATAAGAGCCTGGCAAATTGCAGGGGTGGAGGCGATGGAAATGAAATTTCTAGAAGAATTAATCAGCTAGAGGTTGCTGCACAGAATACCACAGAGGGGAAGGGTGTACAGAAAGGAAACCTGTGAGAGCTTTAGGACACACCCTAAATAGCAGAAAATTGATCAATGTATACAAGTGAAAAAATTACTTCAGGCTAGATGAAGAACTATGCAAAAATGTGAAAGAGAAAAGTACTTGGGGTTCACTAGGGCCAGGAATAGCATGTGTTCCCACCAGTAAGACAAAAAAATCATAATTCATGAGGCAACAGGTTGAAAACTCAGAAGGCCATATTTCATGAATGGAAAATGACCTGCTGCCTTGGCACTGCTTTGCAGCTACCTAACCAAGCACCAAATCAAGACTTGAAAGAAACAGTCTATGTCTCAGTAATGTAACTGAACCCCAGAACAAAGACCAAGCACATATATGGGAATATAAAATATCCAACATAAAATTATGCAAAATTTACCATGTCTGGAATAAATTCAAAGATAACCAGGAAGGCAAAGAAAAAAGGGAATAAGGCCCATAATAAGTAATAAAATCAATCAAATGAAAGTAGTCCAGAAGTAACACAGTGCTTAAAATTAGAGGGAAATTACTTTATATCATATGTTTTATTAGTAAAGTAGAGAATTGAAAAATACTTAAAAATCCAACTTAAACCTTGAAAATAACAAAAAACATTATGAAAATAATATATAAAAACAAATGGAGGGATAATATTGAGTTAATATGTAGGATTTCTCAATATATTTAAGATGTCAATTTTTTCCACATTGATTTGTGCATTTAATACAATCCCAATCAATCTCCTAGTGTAATTTTTTGTAAAAATTAACAAACTGATTTCAAAACTCATATGAAAATGCAGAAGATTGACACTATTCAAAACAGTCCTGCAAATAAGAACAAAATTTCATATTATTGAAGGTTCTGGACACAGTAATAAGACAAGAAAAAGAAGTAAAAGGCACCCAAATAGGAAAAGAGGAAGTAAAACTGTCATTGTTTGCAGATGATATGATTGTGTACATAGAAAATCTAATAGACTCCACCAAAAAATCTACTCGACCGAATAACTAAATTTAGGAAAACAGCAGGATACAATATTCAGAAACTGAAGGCATTTTTTTACACCAACAATGAAATATAAGAATCATGAACCAGGAAAAGAATCTCATTCGCTAAAGCAACAACAACAACAAGAAGAAAAGTACCTAGGAGTAAACCTTACCAAGGAGGTAAAAGACAAGTGCTTAGAAAACTATATAACACTGAAGAATGAAATTAAGGAGAATACAAATAAATGGAAGCATATACCATGTTCAAGGATTGGAAGAATTAACAGCATCAAAATGTCCATACTACCCAAAGCAATTTATAGATGCAACTCAATACATATTAAAATACCAATGACACATTTCACAGATACAGAACAAACAATTCAAAAATTTATATGGAATCATAAATGACCCTGAATAGCCACAGCAATTTCAGAAAGAACGAAGTCAGAGAGATCACAATGCCCAATATCAAACTATACTACAAAGCTACTGTAATCAAAACGGTCTGGTACTGGCATTAGAGCAAACATATAGACCAATGGAACAGAATAGAGAACCCAGAAATGAACCCATGTCACTATGGTCAATTAATATTTGACAAAGGAGGCAAAAGCATAAAATGGAGTAAAAATAGCCTCTTCAACAAATGGTGTGGGGACACCTGGACAGCCATATGCAAAAAATGAAACTCGACCACCAACTTATACCATGCTCAAAAATAAACTCAAGGTGGATAAAGGACTTAAATATAAATTGCAAAACTATAAAAGTCCTAGAGGAGAGCATAGGTATGGAAATCTCAGATATTCCACGCAGCAATATTTCCACCAATATGTCCCCTATAGCAAGGGATATAAAGGAGAGAATAAACAAATGGGACTTCATCAAAATAAGAAGCTTCTGCATAGCTAAAGAAAACATCAGCAAAATGGAAAGGGAACCGACCATATGGGAAGATATATTTGCCAATGATACCTTAGACAAGGGTTTGCTCTCCAAAATATATAAAGAACTCAAACGACTCCACTCCAGGAAGACAAACAACCCAATTAAGAAATGGGAAAAGGACCTGAGCAGACACTTCTCCAAGGAGGACATGCACAGGGCCCAGAGACATGAAAGGACGCTCAGCATCACTAGCCATCAGAGAGATGCAAATTAAAACCACAAGGAGATACCACTTCACACCAGACATAATGGGCATCATAACCAAATCAACAAACAAGTGCTGGCGAGGTTATTGGGAAAAGGGAACTCTAGTGCACTGTTGGTGGGAAGGCAGACGGGTGCAGCCTCTGGAAAGCAGTATAGAATTACCTTTGAAAACTAAAAATGGAACTTCCTTTTGACCCAGTAATTCCACTGCTGGGATTATACCCTAAAAATCCGGAAACACCAATTCAAAAGAACCTATGTACCCCAAAGTTCATAGCAGCACAATGTATAATACCCAAGTGTTGGAAGCAACCTAGGTGCCCATCAGTAAATGAGTGGATCGAAAAACTGTGGTATAAGTGCACAATGGAATACTATGCAGCAGAAAGAAAGAAGGAGCTCCTACCATTCATGACAACATGAAAGGATCTAGAGAGCATTGTGTCAGGTGAAATAAGCCAGGCAGTAAGACAATTACCATATAATTTCACCTATAAGTGGAGACTAATCAACAGAGCAAACAAGAAAGTTAAATGTAACTGGAGACTTTGAAGTGAGAAACAAAATGACAGTGGACAGAGGATAGGGTGAAGGGACAGATGAGGGAAGGTGGGGGAAAACAGGGGAAGAGTAGTTAAGGGACATACATGGGGGGCTCATTGACAAAGTCAAGAGGAGTGTGGTTGAGGGTGGGGAGAAGGGGGAGTTGTAGGGAAGAAAATGGACAACACTGTACTTGAACAACAATAAATTTTTTAATTAAATCAACTGCAACTTTTAAAATAATTATAGAGGTACAGTAATCAGGATATGTTATATAAAGATAGACACACAAATCAATGGAACAGAATATAGAGTCAAGAAATAAACTGGCACATGTAAGGACAACTAATTTTAAATAGCATTTCAAAGGTATGACATTAGATCAAGAATAGTTTTTCCTCAACAAATTGACCTAAAACAATTAGATAGTTAATATGCAAAAAAAAAAAAAATATTGATGCATACCTTGGGTTATGAACAAAACTTAACTCAAAAGAAACATAATACTTTGTAACAGATCATGAGGCAAAAGGAATTAAAATCTTTGCTACTTGGGCTTAGCAACATATTCGTAGATATACTACCAGAATCATTATTCATGAAAAAACTCTGAAAACTTGGACATCTTCAAAAACAAAAAAAAAGTTTCTGTTCTTAAAAAAATCATAGTGGCACCTTCCTTAATTTCTTTCTTCAGAGTTCTGTAGTTTTCTAAGTACAGGTCTTTTACCTCCTTGGTTAAATGTATTGCTAGGAAAATGCTCTCCAGTTCCATTCATGCTGTTGTGCTTCAATTTTGAAATAAGCCAAGCAGTGAAAGACAAATAACATATGATTTCACCTATGAGTGGAACCTAATCAATGAAACAAACAAGTGAGCAAAATATAACCAGAGACATGGAAATAAAGAGAAAACTGACAGTAACCAGAAAGGAGGAGGGAGCGGGGAAATGGGGCAAAAAAGGGGAAGGGCTTTCAAGGAACAAGTATAAAGCACCCATGAACAAAGAATGTGGGAGGTGGGGGTGGGTAGGGTGGGGGAGAGTAATAGGGAGAAAATGGGGACAACTATAATTAAAAAGAGTAAAAAAGTTATTCCTTGGATTTTCTTGTTGCTACAGTAAATGGGATATTTTTCTAGTTTCTGTTTCTCATATTTAATTGTTGGTGTACAAAAATGCCATTGACTTCTGAATATTGACTTTGTATCCCACTATTCTGCCAAATTCACTTATTAGGTCAAGTAGTTTTCGGGGGGGATACAGGATTTTCTGTGTACACTATCATGACATCTGTGAATAATGAATTTTTCTTCCTCCTTTCCAATTTGGAAGCCTTTTATTTCTTTTTCTTGTCTGATAGCATAAAGAAAAATAGGAACACCTACCTTCTGTAACAGCATGGATGGAACTGGAGAATATTACGCTAAGTGAAATAAGTCAGTCGGTGAAAGACAAAAATATCATATGATCTCACCTATAAGAGCACTCTAATGAACACAATTAACTAACAAACAAAATAGAACCATAGGCATGGAAACATGGAACAGGTTGACAGTGACCAGAGTGGGGGTGGGGAAGGGGGAAAATGGAAAGAAGGGGATGGAATAGTTAAACCGTATGTATGAATGACCCATGGACGTGGACAACAGTATGGGAATTGACTGTGGGAGCGGGGGAGGGATGGGCAGAAGAGGGTAAAGGGGGAAAATTGGGACAACTGTAATAGAATAACAATAAAAATATTTAAAAATCATAATTATGAGAAACAAAACAAAGGTCATAGATTAGAATGCAATATTTGCAAATCACATATCAAATAAAGAAATTGCATCCAGAATATTTAAGGAATTCTCAAATGGATAGTATGAAATTAAACAACTAACAGAAAACAATAAGAGAAAAATTTGGACAGATACTTCACCAGAAAAGAAATACAGATGACAAGTAAGACATGGAGATGTGCTTAACATCACTAGTCAATAGGGGAATGCAAATTAAAAACACATTAGAATGACTTTCAGTGAGAATATGGAAGAACTGAAACTCTCATACACTGTTGGTTGCAATGTACAACCACTTAGGAAACTATATTGACAGCTTCTTAGATATTTACCCAACACAAATGAAAGCATTTATCCATGCAAGTATATCTACATGAATATTCATAAAATATTTATTTTTAATAGACAATATTAGAAATGACCCAATGTCAAGATCAGTCAGGAGGCGAATGGGTGAACATGATGCTAGATCTATACCATAGACTACTACTCAACAATAAGAAATGAACTACTGAGACAGTCAACAAAATGAATAGATAACAAAATACACAGCACAAAAAAAGGCAGACAAAAGAATACATACTACACATGATTATTAATTTCTATAATATGAAAACTATAGTGACAGAAAGAGTTTTTTAAGGAACAGGAAAGGAAGTGTATGGTGAATGTTACTCTGGCTATCAAAGGCTTAATGCAAGAATGACAATCACTTGTGCTCATATTTTATTTCCAAAGTGAGTTATATGGCCACATCTAATGTTAAAGAGCAAGAGGATGTAAGCATATGTCCAGGAATTGAGGAGAAACAAAAATAATTGTCAACTACAGCACTTCATTAACTCAAAGGAACGTTTTATATTGACCATCAAGGAAAGTTGAACACAATTAACTGATGTAAACAGGTTAAGAGATAGATACTCTCATGGTGTAGGAAAAAGGATGACACAGTGTTGCATATTGTTTCTTTGGAAACTATCACCAATGTTAATTCCTTGATATGTATCTGATTTTTTTCAACTTCATCTCTAATTCTAATATGGAATATATTGTTAAAATAATAGTTGTATGTGGGGTTTTTTTTCATGGTGTAGCAGTAGGCACGTATAAACTTAGAATTGATTTTAACCATGTTACAATACTTACAAATTTATGACAACAGGGAAATTAAACAGGAAAAATTAATGTTGGTGAATCTGAGTTTAAATATCTATTTAGAAGTTGCTTTTGAGATATTTGAACTGTTATACAAACTAAGCTGAGAACTCCATCAGCGGTATCTTGCAGTCAGAGCTCACTAAATTTAGAGTCATGCCAGGGGCTGTCTTAGCACACACCCAAATTCTGTCATGTCATTGTCAGTATGCTGAAATCTACATGTGTGTATTTTCTGATTTTAGGCAGATATGAATATTACATTCAGAGAGAAGACCATTTTATCTCTGTATTATTGCATAATTTCCTGGATGTAGTTGATATTGCTGATAGCTGCAATGCACCTGTCATTGTACCTCACTGCTATTTTAATGACAGCTCAGTAGTCACATATTACCAGCCAATATAATCCAAAATTGTCTTAGTCTACTCATTCTGAGTTAGAGTCAGCATCAAAAGCTAGATTCAGGTTCGTTCCTGATTACTTGTCTCCAGAAATGCACATCACTAACTGGTTTGATTTTAAGAAGCTGTAATGAGTATTGCTCTGAAGTACATCTGTGTGTAGCACTTTCATTATTTATATTACTGTGAGGTCTTGAATGCTATCTGGTCCCTAAAAGGGGAGTTTAAAGTTTCCAAATGGTGTGGCTTAATATTGCCCAGTTTCTTCATGCATACATTACCACTAGAATTCTATAATTAAATTATTAATTATTGGAGCTGAAAAGTACCTTAAAAGAAAAAAGAAAACACGTGGAGAATATACAGAGTTAGGCATCATGGTTATGTGCTTTTGCGATCCAGCTGAATAGGTCCTCATTTTACACTTGGAAGAACTGAATTTAATAAGAGGCAAAGCTAGATTTAGAATTCAAGCTTCCAACTTTCTTGTTTACATATATCCCATTAATTTTAGGAAGATATTTTATTATAGAATAAACACAATCATACACTGAAATCCTTCTGATAAATATGAAAAAGCCAGGGAAGAGAAACAAAGTAATCTTATAAAGCTTACATCGACTACAAATAACAAAACAAGGGGATCTCTTGCATTCCAGGTAAATATGTCCTAGAATCTGATCAATATCTTGGCTAATGTATTTATTTAAAAGTAATCACTCAGTTCACTATTGAATCCATTGCTTATCATTATTGGAACGTCTAACACTTCTGGGGTTCTTATTTTTTATTGAAATATATTTGACCTATAACATAGTGTATATTTAAGGTATGGTTGTCATCATAGTGGTAATCAACATCTCTATCATGTTACATGATTTTTATTTATTTTTAGTGGTTGGAATAATTATGATCTACTTTCTTAACAAGTTTGATGACTATAATACAATATTGTTGTCTATATTAACTCTTCTGTGCACTAGATCTCTAGGACTTTTTTACTATACACTACAAGTTTGTTGACATTGCATCTTTTAAAAAGACAGTCTCTGCTTACCTTGAGAAACATATTGAGTAAAAACAAATTAAATATTTCAGGTAGTTGTAGGTGGTATGAAGAGAAACAAAGTTGGATAGGTGATTAGACATGCTATTTTAACAGAAAAGGACTCGTGGAGGAGGAAACATTTGAGTAGTTGTAATGAAAACAGGTCATGAGGAAAGACGGAGGGGGATTCCAAAGAGGAAAGAAAACATGTGCTCTGGTCTACATACATTACAAAATCCATGTTCTCATATAATATATTCTATAAATAAGTGACCCTTGAATAAACTTATCTTCTCTTTTACATGCACACAAACACACAGCAATATCAGGTTTTTATTTGTTAGGTGGGTATATGTGCAAGTGCATGTGTGTTTGGTTTAACATGTTATATATTGGGATATATTCATTGAAATGTTTGGATAATAATAACTAAAATTGTATTTTCATATTGTGTTAAAGTAGCATTTTTTTCTTACCTGTAATTCAAAAGTGTCAATAATGAGATCAAGTCATCAATAATATTCTATTTTAAATTTTGTAACCTATTTCTTTTTTCTTGAAAAGTTTCTATCTAATAAGATTCAATGCCAAATAACTTTAAACTATTTAATAGAAAAAGTAACATTTTTGTTATATTTGTTTGTTTGCTCCTTTTTTTTTTTTTTTTTTTTTTGTTAGAGCACCATAGCTGCATCATCAAAGATGAACATGACTCATTTCAATGTTCTGGGAAGTAAAAAAAAAAAAATCTAATAAAACTCTAATAAGAAACAATGTTTGCTTTTTACTCATTTAAGACATTTATTTTCCATTTCCAAAAAAAGATGTAAAACAGTTTAGTAGAGTAGAAAAGAAATCCACCTGAATTTAATAGAAAATTTCCTACATAGTTTATATTAATCATACCCTATTAAAGACACCCAAAAATTTGGAGAATCGTACTTATAAATGACTGTTGAAAAAAAATGAACTCAGAATATTCAAAGAAATATTAAATATAGGAGTGGTTTCTTCTTCTTTAACCTCAGAAGTGAAGGCTAAAGTAATGATACATTTATATTCTGGGGTTTTTTAATTATTAAAACAATTGTATGAAAAGCCCCAATTATAATCATAAGTCTCGTAGTTTATAAGTATCACAAGAATGGTGCCAAATGTCTTTATTTCCCTTTTTGCTTTTTGCTCATGTCTAACATAGTATCTGAAACATAATGAATGCTCAACTCTCAGCAGGAATGATTTTTGAGAAGATATTTTTTTTTAAAGGACAAAAATACTGGAATAAGTTGTTAAGATTGGAAATATTCAGGAACAAAAAAAGCATGTCCTGCATCCATCTGATTTAAGACAAAGAGCCTGAACAGAAGGCTCCTCAAAAACCCATATGAGCTATTTGATGCCATTAACCAAGTAATGGCTGAAACACCACCATCTCCATTCACTTCTATAATACAATTTAATGAATATAATGCTCAGGCCATCTTCCAGCCAAGCTTTCCAGATACCTTTCTTGCTGTTTTTGTCTTCCATCTTTCTGGATACTTTTACTATATCTCCGAATGTCTGTCTATGTTTCGTTTGTTTTTAGTCTATTACATTTACATTAGATTCCAGGGAAAGTTGTTTGCTAATAGGTTACCCAATAGAGTTCAATCTTCTTAATCCTTGGTGTACTCCCATAGCTTGCCCATCTCTAAACATCTGAATTGAATATTAGATCACATAAAAACTAATGATAGGCATCAAATATAGTAGAAATGGCTCTGCTTCTCTTCTTTCAAATAGAACACACCTATTTTTCCTTTAAGTAAAATAAAGAAGTTCTGAGTAATGTTTAACTCATAACAATCTTTTTCTCCACATATCTAAGTGTCTGCTAAAGATTACAGTTCTGCTTAATTTAACTTCCCTTGCTTTCTCTTCCTCTCAAGAGCTAGCATGTGGGCAATATATATCTTCTTAAAATGCTTACATAATGATAATCATTTCTGTGTTCTGCAAGAGACTCTGATCCTAGTATACAGTATTATGCTACAAGTTAGCTGTGTGTATATATATTCTCCTTGCTATGATCATAGCTATTCTCCTTAACATACTCTGATAATGTAGAATATAAAATCCAAGTCATATCCCAGAGTCTAACCCTTGACTTCAAAGTTTTTCTAACACTGAACAACCTTTCTGGCTTTCATTAATCTATACATTCAGTGGTATTTTGTGTATTATTCATTGAAGATTATGTTTAATCACAGCTTAAAGCCTTTTCAAAAATTTTATACACTGTAATTTTGTTACATAATGCTATCTTTGGTTAACAAAATAAGACAATGCCTTTTGCAGAGAAAAACCTTGTTTCTCTCTTCCTTCTTCTATTCCTTCCCTTGAATATAAAAAGGTCATAATAAAAAATCCATATTGGAAGTCCATGATTTGAGAAAAACTACTAAAGTGTTTCAAATGGAATTTTTGGAAATATACTTTTCAGTATTCACTGTGTAATTTGAGAAATATCACAAGGCCCCTGGATGAGGCTCATGATGGGTGTATATGTGTGTGTGCATGTTTGTAGAACCATTGTGGTGAGCTGCTTTACTACTAAGAGATACGATTTGAGCTCCACTGAAGTTTTCTTTCATAGAAACAATCATTTCTTCTTTTTGTAGGGTTCTTCCATCACAGTACACAGTACACACCACCCAACCCCCATCAATTGACCTTTATTGCTTTCACTTTGAGCAATTGAAGGTGACCACTCTGAAGTGCATGCCATGCCCAACTTACCAGTTGGAAAAAGCAAGGTGACTAAATGACTAACAATTCAGTTTCTTTTTAAGTCAAAGCCATTTGATGTTTTCAAATAATTGTGTTTTTAGAGATAGTTATTTTAGTGTATATTTAACTATTATATCAATATAACTACTTATGTATAAGGTAAATATTTATATAGAATTTAAATTCTATGCTTTGAAAGGCCATTACCAGGCCTTGCTCTATTGAAAATGAACACAATTTAATAAATCTCTAATTTCCAGAATCACAATGAGGAAAAGTATTTTTTCCTTACACTTTAAAATTCTCTCTTTTTTTTTAGTATATTTTATTGTGTATGTTACTACAGTTGTCCCATTTTTTCCCATTTATGCCCTCTGCTCTGCACTCCATCCTGTCATCCCCACACCTCTTAATTCATGTCCATGGGTTATACATATCAGAGTTCTTTGGCTTCTTAACTTCCTATACTATTCTTAGCCTCCTTCTGTCTATTTTCTTTTTTTTTTTTTGGTCAACATTTCCCCACCACCACCACTTTCCCTGCCCCACAATTAGAAAAAAATGGGCAAAGGACCTGAACAGATGCTTCTCCAGGGAGGACATACACAGGGCCCAGAGATATATGAAAGGATGTTCAGCATCACTAGCCATCAGAGAGATGCAAATTAAAACCATAATGAGATACCACTTCACACCAGTCAGAATGACCATCATAAACAAATCGACAAATAACAAGTGTTGGTGAGGATGTGGAGAAAAGGAAACTCTAGTGCACTACTGGTGGGAATGCAGACTGGTGCAGCCACTGTGGAGAACAGTATGGAATTTCCTCAGGAAACTAAAAATGGATCTGCCTTTTGACCCAGAAATCCCACTGCTGAGATTCTACCCTAAGAATCTTGAAATAGCACTTCAAATGAACCTGTGCACCCCAATGTTTATAGCAGCACAATGTACAATAGCCAAGAATTGGAAGCAACCTAAGTGCCCAACAGTAAATGAATGGATCAAAAAACTATGGTATGTTTACACAATGGAATACTACTCAGTAGAAAGAAAGAAAGAGCTACTACCCTTCGTGACAGCATGGATAGAACTGGAGAACATTAAGCTAAGTGAAATAAGCCAGGTATTGAAAGACGGATACAAAAGATCTCACCTATAAGTAGGACCTAATGAACAAAATTAACAAACAAGCAAAATATAACCAGCAACATTGAAATAAAATTTCCTTATATATTTGTAACCATTAGTCACACCCATTGTCATCAAACTTAAAAGTAAATACCTAAGTACCATTCAATTTAACTAATATAATAAACATCTATTAGAAGGCTTACAGACTCCTATGCAATGCCAGAATTGTATTTTTTTATTTTTGATAATTCCTATTATTTATTAAAGTAAGAATTTATTTCCAGGATGCACCCGGAACCACACATAGTTACCAAAACATTATTGCCTATATTTCCTATGCTGTACTTTATGTCCCTGTGGCTATTTTGTAACTACCAATTTGTACTTCTTAATCCCTTCATCTCTTTCACATAGTCCCCCAAACCCACTTTCCCCGGCAACCACAAGCCTGCTTACTGTGTCTATGAGTCTGTTTCAATGTCGTTTGTTCATTTATTTTTTTCTTTAGATTTCACGTATAGGTTAAAACATAGGGTATTTGTCTTTCTCCTATTGTCTTATTTCATTGAGCGTAATACCCAGTAGACCCATCCATGCAGTCAAGAATGGTAAGATTTTGTTCTTTTTTATGGTCAAGTAATATTCAATCGTATGTATTTACCACTATTTTTTTATTCATTCTTTTATCGACAGACAGTTGGATTGTTTCCATAGCTTGGATATTGTAAATAACACTGCAGTGAACTTAAGGGTGCATATATTTTTTCAAATTAGAGTTTGGGGTATTTTGGATAAATTACAAAGTGGAATCATTACATCATAAGGCAGTTCCATTTTTAATTTTTTGAGTAACTTTCATACTGTTTCCCATAGACTTTGTAAAGTATAAGATTACTTAAATGCTATCGTATACATCTGAAACGAACACAAAATAATATTGAAAGTAAACTGTAATTAAAAAAGAAAAAAAGAATTTCTTGATAAGCAATGTTACAATGTTTTACACAATCTGTATAATTTGAGGTTTGCTAAAAGGTTTGAAATAAATGCAAGCTATAAATCCTAGTGAAAATGCTTTATTAAATAGTACTTCATACAAAGCAATGCAACATAATTCACATTGAGTAATATAAGAATGTGTGGGATTTTTTAGGTCGCTGACATTTCAAATCAATATTAAAAAGCTTAGACTTTTTCTTTTTTTTCTGTACTGATTTCCTTGGAGACAGATACATTGCCTCATTCTGGTTTTACTACTGAAGTAGAATCCAAATCCCACAACCTGGCTTAAGTCAGCCTTGCCAACCTGGCCTCCTGTTACTACTCCATAGCCCACTTTATGCTTCCTTCACACTAACCTAGGGTTATTTAAAACGCACCTTATTTATATCTATTGTACATGCTAGCCTATCTTCTGAAAACTTTAATCCTCTTCTCTCCTTTACTACCAGTCAAATTTCTACTTTTATACATTTTACTTTGTGCGTATCTCTATCATATCCCTTCTCACAAAGTTAGTCTTTGTCATTTGTAAAACCACTATTCCCAAGGAGGCTGCAAAACTCCATGAGGGCAATAACTGTAATTGAAGCATATTTATATCATTATCATTTGACAAGCTGCTAGAAAGTTTACTGTCTCTCCTTTGTCACCAATATCACTCAACCTGCATTATTAGACTTTGGAAGCCCCATGCCTCAGTTATTGAGGGGAAAGCCCCTAGAGTAAATAAAAGTTCAGGGAGTATGTTTGAAGACATTAACTTTCCATTCAAACTGAATATTAGCTCTAACTGAGAAATCTTGAAAAATATACTAATGCTCAGATTTTACCCAGACCAATAAAATACTAAATGTAGTTTTAGTCCAGGTAAAATTAGCATCTTGGGCAAAGTTGAGCAAAAATATGTTTGTGGACGCCAAATTCCTGCACCACATGTAACCATACCTGTGTGAACATATTTGTTTCTGGAAGCTAATTTTCAAGGGGTTGGTGGAGGTGACTGTCAGGGAAAAAATTTTTTCCTTTACCATCTTAGTTTAATACATGAGGGATTATAAAGTAAACTTACACAAGTTGAATTACCAAGGGGAAAAAAATGTTTATTTGTATGCATGTGAGAGCAAACAAAAGAAGTAGCTAGCTCATTGAGTAGTTAATATAAGAGAATTACACCTGTGCTGGTAAGAGAAAGGGAAAAGGGAGAACAGGCTTCTATGGGAAAGAAATAGATTTCTTTTTTTAATCATTTTAATTATTATTATACTACAGTTGTCCCAATTTTCCCCCTTTGCCCGTCTCAGCACATCCCACCCCTCACTCCCACAGCCAATCCCCGCACTGTTGTCCGTGTCCATGGGTCATTTATACATGTTCTTTGTCTAGCCGCTTCACTTCCTTTCCATCATTATCCCCCTCCCACCTCACCTCCAGTCACTGTCAGTCTGCTCCTTTCCATACCTGTGGTTCTATTTTGTTTGTTAGTTTATTTTGTTCATTAGATACCTCTTATAGGTGAGATCATATGGTATTTGTCTTTCACCACCTGACTTTTTTCGCTTAGCATCATATTCTCTAGTTCCATCCATGCTATTGCAAAAGGTAGGAGTTCCTTCTTTCTTTCTGCTGTGTAGTATTTCACTGTGTAAACGTATCACAGTCTTTTGATCCACTCATTTACTGATGGGCACTTAGACTGTTTCCAGTACTTGGCTATTATAAATAGTGCCACTATGAATATAGGGGTGCACAGGATCTTCTGAATTGGTGTGTCTAGATTCTTAGGGTATGTTCCCAGCGGTAGAATCACTGGGTCAAAAGGCAGTTTCATTTTTAGTTTTTAAAGGAAATTCCATGCTGTTTTCCACAGTGGCTGCACCAGTCTGCATTCCCACCAACAGTGCACTAGCGTTCCCTTTTCTCTGCATCCTCACCGGCACTTGTTTATTGATTTATTAATGATGACCATTCTGACAGGTGTGAGGTGACATCTCAATGTGGTTTTAATTTGCATCTCTCTGATGGTTAGTGATGTTGAACATATTTTCATATGTCTCTGGGCCCTGCGTATGTCCTCTTTGGAGAAGTGTCTATTTAGACCCTTTGCCCATTTTTTAATTGGATTGTTTGTCTTCCTGATGTGGAGTCGTATGAGCTCTTTATATTTTGGAGATCAAACCCTTGCCCAATGTATTATTGGCAAATATGTTCTCCCATATAGTTGGTTCCCTTTTCATTTTGATGATAATTTCTTTAGCCGTGCAGAAGCTTTTTAGTTCGATGTAATCCCATTTGTTTATTTTTTTCTTTATTTTCCTTGCTCTTGGAGATATATCAGCAAAAATATTGCTACGTGGGATACCTGAAATTTTATTGCCTAGGTTTTCTTTAGGAAAGAAGTACATTTTTGAAAGATCAAGCAGGAGATAAGATAGTATGTGATAATGCTTGTTTATGCAAATGAGAGTGGTATTTCCTCCTTCATGATCATGAATCTCAATCAGAGGGAGGATTTATGGAGGCTTTCTCCAGGTCTCCTTACAGGAAGAAGATCTGACCTGAAGAGGGAATTTATGGGAGCCTCATTTCCCAGAAGTTGCTACTTTAGTCAGATAAGGGAAGGTCCAAGAAGACTTCTTTTTTTATTTTTTCCAGTTTTTTTAATTTAGAGAGTGAGAACAAGGGGGAGAGAGAGAAACATGGATTTGTTTTTCCACTTATTTATTTATTCATTGTTCAATTCTTGTATGTGTCTTGACCTAGGATGGAATGTGAAATCTTGGCAAATCAGGTTAATCCTCTAAATCAATGGAACTGCCTGGCAAAAGCCGTTTAAATCTTCTTTCTTCACTGTTGAATTTCAAATGTCTTCAGCTTAAAATAATTGTCATATTAATGATAGGCCCTCTGAGTCCTCAAGAGATGAAATCTCAAACTACATGAAATGAGGCCTATGTTAAATGAGATGGGACTGCACACTCCTTGCCAATGCTTCTCAGGCCAAGTAAGAGGAGATGGAGCTCAAACATTGTAGCAAAGCTTGAGTTCAAAGTCCAGAAATACCTTAACAATATCTTCACAAGACCAGAACGTCAAGACCTCTGAAATCAAATTGCAGAGATCATACTGTCTAAATCCAGTATGTCTCATTTCTGATTGCTTAATTATCATTCAGACGTCTACATTCCCAGGCAATTTATCTTCAAAAAGTTTTTCTCCCCCAGTGCTCTGTATATCTTGGGACCATGACGCAAGACAATTTGATTTCTGAAATCTTGTAGTGCATAGATTTCATGAAATAATTGATTTATGCCTGAATCTATAATTGTGTTACTGGGCCACTTCTACATGGACTGGTGTTGGGGGTGTAGGACTGGCCTTGCTCCATAAATGTTGGAGATACTTTATGTGTCAGGCAACCTCCAGATCCTTGACTTGCCCAGGAAAAATTTCAAGAATGTATCCAAGTGAAAATAAAGCAAGTTTTATGCAGGAAGGGGAAAAGAAAGAGGCAAGGGTGTGGGCACCACTGCAAAAGAAACAAAGCATAGCATCCAATGGACACGGGCCAATGCCAGAGTGAGTTTGGTTCATGACCAGTTAGTTTTTGGGTTTTTACATGTTTCCCATGTAAAAGGGTGGGGTAGTATTGTCTCCAAACTTTGTGGTGCCAAATTCTGACTCCACCTTCTGGTTAGGAGGGGGACTTGTTCTCGTGACTTCTCGGACCACTGAAGTGTCATCTTGCCATTGACTGTTTCTCTGTGATAATATCGGGAGGTGGGGTTCTTGTGAGAGAATGTCAGCTCTTAGTTCCTCATTCCACTTGTCAGGATTTTTCCTCCAAATTCTTTCTACCCTGCCTCTGTTGGATTGACTTTTTGATATGTCTGAAAACTTCATAACAGAAGAGAAACTTGTCTGGCTTACATACTATTTTAATCAGATCATGTAAAGGCATTTCTTACTCTTTTTGGATGTTTTGAATGAATGAAGTCATGTTAAATAACAAAGTAGTTTTTTTTGTAGATTCATAAATATTTACAAAGGAGAATATTAATTGTGATCAGTAGAGCAAGTATACCAGAACATAAAAATCCATATGAGTTTTATCTACTTTCAGTACTGCTTGTTTCTATTTGTGAGACCTTGAGAAATAATTTAACCTCTCACTGTGTCAATGTCTTTATCTACAAAGTAAAGAATAAAATAGTGTCTATTGTTGATAATTAATGTGAAGCACATGTGATAATGTTGACACTTAATAATCAATGTCTGCTATTATTATTGAGTAAAGTGACTTTTTCTGGGAATATATGTCAGTTTCTTTAATAATTTTCTGCCTTTCATTATGAAATTCTATATACTATGTTAAAATACTCTATTTCCTTAAAATATTCTTTAATCTAAGACAGTAAAACATTTTTATACTTAAAACTAAGTCATGGTATATAACTTAATTCAGAAATATGTGATAATATACAAGTATAAATTAAAATATCAGAACCAGAAGAAGCTTCTTTTTTAGTCCAGGTTACAATTCTGGGTAGATAGCCTCCCAGAAACTAGTCAATGAAAGCACAGAATTTCTGTCTAAATGTTACCGTTAGCTAATTATTAATAAAAAAAGAGAAGAAAAGTAATTAGACATTGAATTTAATAAACTGGGGGGCATAAATGTGTTTGCTTCACCAGGAAGCTACAGGTGTACACACCAGAGGATGACAGCATTGCTCTGTCCCGTCCCCAAAAACCAGATTTCTGAGGGGCATAGAGAGAGATGCTTAACCGTAGAGGTCAGTCAGCCCAACTAGACATGGATCTATCAAAAAACCCATGAAAGCTTGGGAAATTGATTGGTTATTTTGAAAAGCTCCTGGATATAACCCCAGGGGAACAAAGAAGCTCTCCCTCTCCCTCAGGGCCCCACACTCGCCCCATGCATTCTTGTATTTTCTTTAACCTGAGAGCACACGACCACATGGGTCTGGCAACTACCAGACCCATGGCAAACTGTGCCAGTTCCAAAGGACTAAGCTTCAATATGAAGTAGAAACTCTGGACGCTGGGTTTTGTTTTGGTCTTGCTGAGGACACGGTTGGGTTTTTTCATGGCAGAATAGAGAGAGATGGGATATTGGAAACCCAGGGGCAGATTTCCACCAAAAAATCCTTGCCACTCCACAGTCTCCCATGTGTGGATCCTTGGAATGCTTTCCTTGAGACCCCGCAGAAGACCCTGATTTCCACTGACAACATAATCTCTTACTTTAATCCATTTCCCAAAATGTGAACGGAAGTAAAAAATAAAATTTAAAGTAAAAATTGGAAATATATTCACATAAGTATAAAGTCAAGTTCTAGGTTATCTATATTTTTCACAAGAGCCTGGTTAAAAATAACTATTCATGTGTAAGAAACTATGTCATGCTTTCTGATTTAAAACCATTAAACACTATATAATTAATGGTTTCAGATCTTGCAGTATGTAATCCACTATAGCACATGCTCTTGAAGAATGCTAAGGATATTTTCTAGCTAGACAGAGCCATTAGTTTTCATGTCCTGAATCAAATTCCCTACATCTCCACCCACATTGTCATTTCAGTCTTTGATCCTTGATGATTATAGGTTAGCAGAATACCGAAATAGTTTGTTTTTCTTCAAACGGACTTTGTAGCTTTATTGTGTGGATATGCTGCAGGTGGCAATTTAAAATAAGATAGAATAATGTATTATTAAGAGTCATTAAGCAAAATAATAATTGCACAGTGGATCTTCCGACTTTACACTGGAATAAGAAATCCTAGGACTTCCTTGCATTTCATTTATGCAAATCTTAACTACAGAGAGATATTAAATCTGTTTCTATAGTCAAACTTCTTCCGAAGAATGATTACAGAGATGAAACTGTCACCAAATTCTCCTGTCTTCAGCATTTAAAATAAAGGTTTACAAAGCACTTGCTACTTTTCAACCTATCATTTAGCATGAGATTAAAGCTGTCACTGATGTCACATTATTAGGGTATAAGGCCTGATTCCTTGTTGACACTAAACTCCATTTAAAAGCTTCTAAAAATATGCAAGGTGTCTTGTTCTGACTTTTACAGCCTTTGATACAACCATCTTGCGAGGTCTTTGAAGAAGCAGATATCCGTAATTTTAGTAAGCACTGTAATACTAGAAAATCAGGCAGAAACATTTGCATCTGATACTTTGGACCAGAAAATGCACACGGTAATAGTAATGAGATGAGTTGGGTATGTGACACTCCTCTAAGTGAGAAATAGTCACAAGAGTCTGGACTGAAGCTGGAGAAAATAACAAAGATAAGAGAAATAGTTAAAAAGTGAATAGGACCAGGAGACCTATTTGCGGTTGGGAATGAAAAGAAGTAATCGAAGGCAGCTACAAGCCTTTTGTTTCTCGACTGGGTTAATGGACATGCTATTCATCGTGGTATGCTGATAGTCTACAAAAGCCTAGAACTACTGAATCAATTGGACAAGGCCTGGAACGGTTGCCCTGAGCCAGCTCCACCCCATACCTTGTGAACAAATGTAGTTTCTTTCTACCTTAATTAACTTTGTCTTTTTTTCTGCTGACCCTGGGGCACATGAACACAATGAACCAGCCTTTTCTCTAATCAGAATGGTGAAACCAGGAATTTTATTTGCAGCTGTGGCTCAAGGTTCCCGAGTGCAGGAAAAAGTTCAATTCCTCCTGCTTACGGATTAACCTCATTGAAGTTTTAACATGCAGGTCTCTGTTTCATTGTGAAGTGAAACCAGAACAAAAGCATCCATGTCATTATTTGAGGGTTAGTGAACCAGGAACTTAGAACAGACTATCTATGGTGAAAAATCAGTTATTTTGGAAAAAAAAAAAAAGCCATGCAAACTAACACCCAAAATACAATAAAAGTTAATTAACTAAAACATTAAATTACAAAGTTACTCTGCCAAATTGCTCTAAATATTTCTAAATACTTTTGATCGCTGCCTATATCTTATCGGACACGGTGGCAAAGAATTCACAGACTTGTGCCAAACACAGTTCAGGTAATATTGGATTCCAGACCCTGAACTCGAAAGGTAAAATTTAGATAAGGACTACTGATGATATTAAGAGATATGATTGGGAAAAGTACATGAAATATGCATTAGCACTGACTCACAACTGAGATAAGAAAACAAAACTCTAATATTATTATCTAAAAAAATTCCACTAGCTAGACCTTACAACCTAAGGGCAACAGGGATACAACGGAATTAGGAGTTTGTCTGTTTTTGACTAAGTATACGGATGATGAAGAATAAGCGTAGGAGAGGTTGAAGGACAGGAGTGGGATTTCTGAATCTAAGATTAGAAGTTTGAATTTCCTGCCATACTTTTAGATCTTCATTACAGAAAATTTTTAGAATGATACTATTTGGAGTCTCCTAAAATACGAGATTGCATTCTTACATAAATGATCACGTGCTCCTTTTTTCAGCTTATCATTTCATCATTGCTGTTAGAAAGCTGTCCAACAATAAATGCCTTCTCAGTCTTCCACTCAAACAGTGGGTCCTTTCTCAGATTCAAATATTTACAAAGTAATTACACAGTGTAACAGAAATATATCTAGAAATATTTTTATTTCTAGATGGAACTTCACGGAAGAAAGATGACCTAATATAAAGTTATTGCTCAACACATTAATCTAGTATTTAAAGTGTTAGAGCGAAGTTTTTGACATTTCCACCCATTTTGGTGAAACTGTCTTTAGTATTTATTTAAAATGGCAAGTAAAATTTAATATTGAGTTGCAAAAAATTTGAAATCTTGACAGATTTTATGGTTTTGACAGCACTTAACTCATATGAAGTTTCACAGATCTCAAGGGACCACAAAGTAAAAAACCTTAAATTAGTCCAATGATAAAAGAAAATCTGAAAATAGAATAAGTGGCATTTATCTGACTTGCCAACCTTTGAAGCCTACCCATGATCAATGAAGGACCCCTCACAGAGGTTTCTCTTCTCAAACCATTACTACACTTAGGGAGCCCTGTGAAAAAGCATCATCTGTCAAAAGTGACAGCTCGAGGGGCGGTATAGATAATGAAGATATTTTAAGCTAACAATTCCAAGAATTTAATGGGAAACTCTGTAGAAAAACTGAATATTTTAGCTTAGTGTTTAAAAGCTGACAAGAAATTTAACCCTACATTTTGGCGTGGGTTTATTCCATGTAACCATATGTACATAATCATATGTAGCCACTGTAAATAGAATGCATATATAGAAAGAAATGGGATTTTCTAGATTTAGATATAAATATAAAGTAATAGTGTTGTCCTTTATTGAAGAGGGTAATTATTCCAGAAATGAGGTAAATCAGGTTAAAATTAGCAATAGCACTAATAGTTTAAGAAATAATAAAAAATGCCCTGGCATATTGACCAAATGAAAGGCACTGTGCTGAAAGCTTTACATACATTGTTAGGTAGATAAAAATGGCTGCGTTTTTTTTTTTAATTGAGATAAAATTGACCTTTAGCTTTGAATAAGCTTAAAATGTACAGCATCTTGATTTGATTGATATATTGCAAAATGATTATCATCTTAAATTAGCTAATACCTCCATCACGAAACATACTATTTCTTTTTTGTAGTGAAAACGTTTAAGATATAGTCTCTTAGAAACGTCAAAGTATATTATACAGTATTATTAACTATAATAACAATGCTATACATTAGTTCTCCCAAAGTTATTCTTGTTCTAACTGGAAGTTTGCATTCTTTGACCAAAATCTTCCATCCGTCCTCTCACCCCTCCCCCCAGCCCCTGGTAGCCATCAATCTACTCTGCGTTTCTGTGAATTTGGCTCTTTTACCTTCCACAGATAAATTATACTATCAGTATTTATCTTTCTCTCTCTGACTTATCTCAAATAGCATAATGCCCTCAAGGCCCATCCATGTTGTCACAAATGGCAGGATTTACTTTTTTATCTATAAACACAATAATATTCCATTATGTGTATAGATATCACTTCCTCTTTATCTGTTCATTCACTAATGGACCCTTTTGTGGTTTCTATATCTTGGCTATTGTGAGCATGCTGCAATAAACACGGGAATACAGATATCTCTTCAGTGTCCTGTTTTTATTTCCTTTGGATTTATACCCAAAAGTGGCACTGTGGGATCATATCATAGTACTATTTTTACTTTTCCAAGACTCCTTCATATGGTTTTTAATGGTAGTGGAACCATTTTTTTAAGCAGATTAGAGAATGAAGATTGAGGTTGAGCAACCTGCAGAATGTCACACTGATGAGTGACAGATCAGAGATTGGGCGTGGACTCTGTATAATGCCCTTTTACTTTGTTCCCTGTTCAGCCTCGAATAACTGAGCCGTGATCAGCTGTATTATGCCACTCTCCCAGTAACAAGAGTGCTGGGATAGGATAAAGGAAATTTAAGACGTGATTTTGTTTCTTGAATCCGTTGCCCGTCAAGGCTCTCGCTTTTCTTACCTGTTAAAGGAAGTGGCTGAAAGAGGTTTTAAAATCCCATCCAATGTGTTCAACTTCAGTCCAAAATAGCTACTAAACAACTATCCTATGATTATTTGATCTACTGCATTCTTATCTTCAGCCAGCCAATGGGTGAAATTTATAAAATGAGTGGATGCAGACTGTTAAACGCAATCTAGCACACCACTAACAGCTAGCTACCACTAGAAAATGACTCAGGATACATACCCATCAAAAATGTGCTTAGTAGCAATTTTATAAACAAATGGCAAATCGTTGAATGTATATGTTCTAACGAATGTGTTTTGTTTGATGTGAGTCTCAGAATTATCTAAGGCTTTTCCTCAGACTTTAATGTGAGAATAACAATTTTATGATTTTCTGAATAATTGGTTCTTAAGTGCTTTTGTAGCAGAAGTGACACCAGTTGAGAAGTCAGAAGATGTGAGATTTTAGTTCATAAGTAAAAGAGCATGAGAGTAAATAGTAACCATTCTCCCAAACAGAAATCATCCTAAAATCTTTGGAAAGGTAGAAGGAGAAGGGAAAAGAAAGAATGATATTATTTTAGCAAATAATATTCTGGGATTAGGCATGTATGTATCACAGGAACCCCATAGAGATGTTGTCCTAAGCTCCATTATCATGAGCAGTAATGGAACTTAGGACAACCAACAAAGCTTATGAAGTATGTATTTTGCTAAGCAAGGATGATAAAAAGCAAACAAAAATGCACACTCACACCTACATATGTGCATTTATTTTCCATGTCATAATAATGAAAACATACTACTTTTAAGACAAAGGATATAAAAAGCATATAATTTCATATTGAAGCATTTTCCCCTCAGTATACAAACTGATTTGACTTCTAAGACAGGACAACAAGTTCAGCTAGTCAAAGAGAGGGCTTCCTTAAAACAATCCCATCGCTACAATTTATCGTATGTCTTCATATCCAGTTGTTGGCTAGAGGCTGTCTAGGTCATAAAGCACATGTGACAGTTGGCTTTGTGAAAGAAGTTTCTAGAGTGATCTTATTTTTCTCATTTTGACAAGAATTCTGTGAAATGTATTACTATTGGCAAGCAGATCTTATTGCTGAAATAGATACAAAAAATATGATTTATATACTGCTGACAAATTTATAGATCCTAAAATGCAGATTTTCAATAAAATAAACATTAGAAATAGGACTGTATATCAAAGTCAATTCATTTTTTATAATTAAACAGAATTCTTCTGCTTCCATAGTCAGTCCTTTCACAAATACACCAGGTCGTCTTATTCTTTGAAGCCATTCCAAACACTCCTGTTCACTGAAATATATTAGTATAATGTGGGAAATTTTACTTCCTTTAATGATAAGAGGTTTTCCTTCCTTTTAAATATAAATTTTACAAAATGGTACAAAATATTTTCCAAATAAAGGAAAGCTTCCTATTGTGGTTTCTATGTTATCTATGACATGTTCTGTCATATTAAGAAAAAGACTATTAATATTAATAAATCATATTGAAATATTAATGAACTAATAGAATGAGAACTAAAACTGGATCTAAAATATGTATTATGAAGGAGGAGAAATAACATAAATCAACCCTATCTCTCTACTTAATAATTGTATCCATCTCTCAATCTTTCACTTTCTTATAATGTTAGAAAATAAGCATTGAGGTTTCATTATACACTGGATTCTGGGTAAAATTTCTTTTACATGCCCTGTTAAGAAAATATTTTTAATAGAATAACAAATAGAAGAAAATGAATTAGTCTTGGAAATTTAGAAAGAGAAATTTATATATATATATATATGTTTTCAAGTACCAGAAAAAATAAATAAATTTTTTATTTTAACTTGGCAATATTTGAGAATCTCCCATTTTAATATCTCATTTCATTTTTACTTTAAGTTCTTAAAATTCACCTGCTCTTTGTCACTCATTGTCATGTACTTTAATTTACCATCTACATATATTATTACATACTTAAGAAATATTGTAATCAATCTCTTATATTCCTATACATGTGATTTGTTTTATTGCATCTATGACAAACTCAAGAGCTGAAAAATAAAGTCAAACATGAAATAAGGATACAATCCAGGAGCTTCCTTATGTAAGTTATTTACATAAGGGTGCAATTATTCCTAAAAGATAATGAATTCCACAGTCTTAAAAGCCACATGACTTTATAAGTTGATACAGATGTATCATTAAATGAAAAATGTTGCCCTTTATTTTAATTCAATCCCCTTATACCTCTGATCAGATTAAATTTCTCCTCTAGAATCCTAATGAAGATAATGTATCCCTTTGCTTATTAATTCCTTCCTTACAAACCTTTTTTGTGGGTGAAGAAAATAGAGATCTTTGACAATATACTAAAATGATAGCATTATATGATGGACAGGGAGCTTGAATTAATTTATAACATTAGTTAAGTCTTCAGTTTCTCTCACCTGCTACAACCTAAAATTAATCACTTGTAGCAAATAGTGGAAACTGCTTTATTTCCCAAAATTGTCTTATTTTAGGACACTGTGGAACTGTTTGTAAATGTATCAAGTTTTTTACCTCATGCTATTTTTCTAATTTACACAAAAACTTCATGATTTTGTTTGACTCTTTGTTGTTTTTCATAAATATTTATGTATATCATTTCCCTTGTAAACAGGATTTTTCCTGCCCAAAGGGAGGAAAAACAATTTGTGTGTTAATTTTATCTCACTGGTTTTGTTCAGCTTCAGTAGTTGTGTATATAAAAGAAGAGATTAGATAAAAGGGAATACAAGCAACCGCTGTTGCTAATATAAAGAATTTTAATTAGCATCATGATAGTTTTGTAGCAATTCAGGTACATTCTACTCCCTTGCTCTTAGTGCCAACCAGTTTCTAAAAGGTTCCTGTCAGTAGCCCTTCAATATTTATTTTGTTTAGATTTTACTGCCCCCTACAGAATAATGAAAAGCCTTTCTAATTGTTGAGTGCATCTTCAGCTTCAGGAAGAAAGCATTTCCTTTCTTCTTGAGATTCTGGTATAAATAAATTTTACATGGTAATTATTATTTCCACTGTTTGATGTATTTTATATTATTCGTGACACTTAATGGGAATTTTTCTCTTAAAATTAAAAATAGAAATAAAAAGTAATCCTTTCAGTAATTCCTCCTGTCTTCTCCACATTAAAAAAATAATAATAATGAAATCTTTAAGAGAAAGGTAGGTGAAGCTTAAAAGTTTCAAGTAGTAATGTCAATGCGTAATCATAAAACACTTGTTTTAAACTTTTCTATTTGATGAGAGATATTTTATTGTCCTGACTGTCTAACAGGCACAAATAGGCAATGAGAATGCCAAAGAGTTGAAAATCCTTAATGAGAAGGATATTCAATTTTACTTCAAAAATTCCAATCTGTATTAAGAAAAGTTAAACTTTTACTACCTATAAATATGAAATTGTTCTTTATTTGAAAATCATATTATTGACTTTTCAAACATGATTTGGGGGCTCTTAAAATAAGGAAATAAAATAATGTCAATTTATTTTTAAAGGAATTATTTGCCCAAAGTAAAAAAAATTTAGGTTAACTAGTAAGTGATAATAAAGTATGTTCTATTTCTTCAAATATTGTTTCCAAATAATGTAAGATGCATGTAATGACTTTAATTAGTATATGTGTTTCCACTGGCTCATTCACGTTGCTAAAATAGCATTTACTAACACAGAAATAAATATATCAATCAAGGTGTTATTCACTGTTCACAAGTGAAATAAGTATCACCTCCAGATAGTGACTGTGGCTGGTGAGACACTAGGCTAATAGTCCTCCTTCAGTGCAAGCATATTCTCAGCTTTATTACCTCATGTGGTGATCTTCAGCTAAAACAATTCCATTAAGTGCTACAGAAAAAATATTTTATGTTACTTAAAAACAAATGGATCCTTGACTGGTGTGGTTCAGTGGATTGAGTGTTGGCCTGTGAACCAAGGGCTCCCCGGTTCGATTCCCAGTCTAGGGCACATGCCTGGGTTGGCAGGTGGAGTCCCCAGTAGGGGGCACATGAGTGGCAACCACACTTTGATGTTTCTCTCCCTCTCTTTCTCCTTCCCTTCTCCTCTCTAAAAGGAAATAAATAAAATATTTTTTAAAATAAATAAATAAAAACAAATGGAATATTCTATTAAAGGTATATATTTTTCATTTACCTTTTAATAAAATTAGAATTTATAAATAAAATTATAGAATTGTCATGAATGTATCTGAGATAACTGCAACATGTTAATTACAAAAGCTGTCTTTTATTTAAATCTAAAGCCAGAGTCTGACATATAGAAGTGATAAAAAATAAATAAATAAAAGTATGCCTATAAAAAGGATCTGGAACTTAACATGAGTAATTTGACTCTATATGTTTTTTAAATCTTCCTATCCAAAATCTAGATTTGTTTATTAAATAATAAAAACATCCAATATTCATCTCAATGGTATTTTTTAATCTCAAACGTACATCAAAACTTTCCATATTTACATCTTATAAAACATTCTTTACCTTCTCATAGATGGTTATCAGTGCCAAAAGCCTGTGGAGAAATTATGTTTCTCCATCTTAATTTTAAATAACATTTATTTTTTTTTAGAGGGAAAAAGGCTATGGTGTACATGCAAGATACATTCATCTGCTCCTGGTGCCAAACAATATTTACAGCTAAATTATAGAGCAATTAACCTGAAAAACCCATTGAAGATTAGCCGAACAGGAGTTTTATAGCCAAAAACTTATAGAAGTCACGTAGAGACTGGTAAGAAGTGGGGAAGTGCAGAGAAGGTAGGCCCCTGTACCCATGTGCATGGGACATCTCAGCTGCAAAAGTTCCCTGTGAGAACCATGAGGTCTCAGTTCCACACCGGAATCCACAACCCAGAGCACCAGAGCCAGGAGGAGGAGCCTGCCTAGCATCTGGCAGTGAAAATCACTTGGGACTCTACCCACCTGAAAAATGGGGAGTCTGCTAGAAACCCGGGTGCTCCCTCGAAGGCCTCCTACACAGGATCTTGCTCTTGGACACTCGCCTGGGATTATGGTAGAGGGAAGGCAACTCAAGGCATAGGGAAGTCATAAAGAGAAGATCTAGGGGGCAAGGCCTTGAGGAGAGATCTAGTAGGTCAGCCCCTGAGGACTCTGTGCTGAGTCCCTGTCCCATATTGCACTCAGGCACCATCTTTTCAGGCTCAAATACTTCTACTCTTACAGCAGTAGCCTTGGGAGTGCACTAACTGAGACCTCCAGCTACTGGTGACACCACCCTGTCAAGCTTGAATCCTGCACAAAGATTTATTGGTTGTACCCAACAGGGATAGTTGATGTACCCTTTTTCTGGAAAAGCCCCTGGCAGACACTCAGACAGCCATTGAGCTAAGTGTGTTTGGAATGGGAGATAGTCTTCCTCCCCTTCTGCAATCTTGGCTGGCATTATCCTCAATGGGAAACTTTTTTGATCTATCCTCCCAAAGCCCAGTGGTCTCTTCAAAGTGGACATAGATGTATCACTGGCAAACTCTAGTGCCAATGAATAGGAAAAGAAAAGTGATCTTTTCACACCTTTAAAGCTATTTTTTAACAACCAGTGAGAATGACAACTTCAATTTTTCAAGGATTCTAAACCATATGAAGAAAAATTGAAAATTATTGCCTGAGGCCTTTGGAGCACATTCCCCCTCAGAGGTTCTTCTCCAGGACTCAGACAGACACTGGGTTCTGAGGCTGTGGAGCTAGGGAGAGGGGATGTTCTTGCCCCTCTCCTGCAGGTTCCACTGACACTACCCCCAGTGGGAATCATCTTTGATCTTTCCTCCCGAGTCCCTGTGGCTTAGGTAATCTAGAAGTTTGTACCACTGAGCCCCTCAAGACACCTATATCATAGAGCTGTCATATCAAGTAAGGGAGTCAGAGAAGATCTACCTAATACAGAGAGACGAACACAAAAATGCAAAAAAAAAAAAAAAAAAGGAAGATAAAGAGATATCCCCCAAATGAAAAAACAAAAGAAATACCTAGAAAAAGAATTAAATGAAATAGAGGCCACCAAGTTATCAGATGTAAAGTTTAAAACAATGATTATAAGGATGGTCAAGGGCCTTAAGGGGAGAATGGATGATCTCATTGAGAACTTAAAAAGATAGTAAACATGAAAAATGACATAGAAATCTCAGAAAAGAATCAGTCAGAAATGAAGAATACAATATATGAAATGAAGAATACACTGGAAGGAATCAACAGCAGGAAAGATAAAGCAGAGGATCATATCAATAATTTAAAGAGCAAAATAACTAAAAAAAACCTAAGCAAAACAACCAAAATAAAAAATAATTTTGAAAAATGAAGAAAGCATAAGAGACATCTGGGACATCAAGCATACCGACCTCCACATTCATAGAAGTACATGAAAGAGAAAAGAGAGCAAGGGATCGAGAACCTGTTTGAAGAAATAATGGCTGAAAACCCCTCTAACTTGGAGAAGGAAAAAGACATACAAGTGTAGGGGGTACAGAGAGTCCCCAAAAATATGAAACCTAAGAGGCCCACATCAAGACACAAAATAATTTAAATCACAAAGGTTAAATATAAAGAGAATCTTAAGAGAAACAAGAGAAAGGCAGTTACATGCAAGAATACTCCCATAAAGTTGTCAGCTGATTTCTTAATAAAAGCACTTTAGGCCATAGAGACTCACATGAAATATTCAGAAGTGATAAAAAGTGAGGGCTTACAACCAAGACTAATCTACCCAACAAAGCTATCATTTAAAATTGGGGGCAAAGTGGTTCATAGACAAGATAAAGGGGGAAAAAAAGGTTAAAGAACTTACTACCATGAAACCAGTATTGCAAGAAATATTAAAAGGTCTTCCTTAAGAAAAGATAAGAAAAACAGAGTGAAAGAGAGGGACAGAGTGGAAGATAGGTATAAAGAATACAATGGCAGTAAATAAGTATCTATCAATAACAACTTTAAATATAAATGGATTAAATACTCTAATGAGAAGACATAGAATAGTTCAATGGATAATAAAACATGACATGCACATACTGTCTATAAGACACCTGCCTCGGAAGAAAAGATACAAACAAACTGAAAACGAAAAAATATTCCATGCAATTAGAAATTAAAAAAAAAAAAGCAGGGGGGCAATTATTATATCAGACAAAATAGACTTCAAAACAAAGGCCATAACAAGACACAAAGAAAGATATTACATAATACTAAAAAGACCAACACAATGAGAGGATATAACCTTTGTAAACATATAAGTACCCAACACAGGAGCACCTCAGTAAGAAAATCTTGCTGGACATTAAGGGAGAGATTGAAAGTAACAGTCATAGTAGAGGATTTTAACACCCCATGATCATAAATGGAAAAATCTTCCAGATAAAATATCAATGAGGCAATGGTGACTTTAAAAAACACACTGGGCAAGATGGATTTACTTGATATTTATAGAACATTTCATCCCAAAACAGCAGAATATACACTCTTCTCAAGTGCTTATAGAACATTCTCTAGGATAGACCACATTATAGGACAAAACATATCTTAATAAATTCAAGAAGATTAAAATCTTATCAAGCATCAGGCCACAACAGTATGAAACTAGAAATCAATTATAATAAAAAGCTGAGAAGCACTCCAATATATGAAAGCTAAATATATATTGCTAAACAATGAATGGCTCAACAATGAGATCAAGAAAGAAATAAAAAGTTGCCTTGAGAAAAATTAAAATAAATACACAACAATCCAAAATCAATGGGACACAACAAAAGCAGCTCTAAGAGGGAAATTCATAGCATAACAGGCCTATCTCAAGAAGCAAGAAAAATCTTAACAATCTAATACTACACTTAAAAAAATAGAAAAAAGAACAACGAACATAGCACAGAGTAAGTAGAAGGAAGAGAATAATGAAGATTAGAGCAAAAATAAATGCTATAGAGGCTTAAAAATATGAAAGGTCAATGAAACCAAGAGTTGGTTCTTTCAAAATATAAACAAAATCGACACAACTTTAATGAGACACATTAAGAAAATAAGACAGAAGACCCAAATAAATAAAACCAGAAATGAAAGGGAGAAGAACTAACACCACAGAAATACAAAGGATTATAAGTAAATATTATGAACAATTAGATGCCAACAAATTGGACAATCTGGATGAAATGGATAAAATCCTAGAAACATACAATCTTCCCCAGATGAATCAGGAGAATCAGAAAATGATAGGCCAATATCCCTGATGAACACAGATGTTACAATCCTTAACAAAATATTAGCAACTGGATCCAGCCATACACTAAAAAGATCATACACCATGATCAAGTGGGATTTATTCCAGGGATTCAAGGATGGTACAATATTCACAAATCAGTAAAGGTAATACATTACATAAACAAAACAAAGATGTGTACTCAGAAAATTATAAGATATTGAAAGAATAAGATATAATTAAGGAAGATACAAATAAGTGAAAGCATATAGCATATTCATGGACAGGAAGAACTAACATCATTAAAATGTCCATACTATGAAAACCAATATATTGTTTCAACACACTTCATATTAAAATAGCAATGGCATATCTCACAAAATACAAATAGTCCAAAAATTTATATGAGACCAGAAAAGACCCTGAATAGCCTCAAAAATCATGAGAAAGAAGAATAAATTAGGACATACCATACTACCTGATATCAACTTATGCTAGAAGAACATAGTAATCAAAACAGCATGGTACTGTCATAAAAACAGGCATATATATCAATGAAACAGAATAAAGAGCCCAGAAATAAAAATATACCTATAGTCAATTAATATTTGACAAAGGATTCAAGAATATACAATAGGATAAAGGCAGTTCACTCAATAAATGATGTGGGAAAAATTGAACAGATACATGCAAAAAAAAAAAAATGAAACTAGACTGCCTCCTTACACCATACCCAAGAATAAACTAAAAATGAATTAAAGATTTAAATGTTAGTTGCAAAACAATAAAAATCCTAGATGGAAACCTAGGCAGTAAAATCTCAAACATCCTTGCAGCACTATTTTTGTGGATATATCTCCTTGGGCAAGGAAACAAAAGAAAATATAAAAAAAAGTCACTACATCAAACTTAAAACTTGGCACAGCAAAATAAGCCATCTACAAAAATGAAAAGATGATACACTGAATGGAAGAACATATTCACCAATGATACATCAGGTAAGGGGTTAACTTCCAAAATTTATAAAGAACTTATACAACTCAATACCAAGAAATCAAACATTCCAATTTTTTTAAAAATGGGGAAAGGACCTGAATAGACAGTTCTCCAAAGGGAATGTACAACTGGCCAACAGACATATGAAAAGATGCTCAATGTCACTAATCATCAGAGAAATGAAAATTAAAACCACAATGAGCTATTGCCTTATACCCTCAGAATGGTTACCATCAATAAATCAACAAACAAGTGTGGGTGAGGATGTAGCAAAAAGGGAACACTTGTGTTCTGTTGGTGGGAATGCAGATTGGTGAAACCTCTTTTGGAAAACAATATGAACTTTCTTCAAAAAATTAAAAATGAAATTGCCTCATGACCCAGTGATCCCAAACCTGAGAATATACCTGACGAAACCCCAAACACTAATTCAAAAGAATGTGTGCATCCCTACGTTAATAGCAGTGTTAGTTACAATAGCCAAGATTTAGAAGCAGCCCACATGCCTACTAGTGCATGAGTGGATGGAAAATCAGTGGTACCATTTACACATCAGAATACTACTTAGCCATACAAAAGAAGGAGATTTTACCTTTTGTGATAGCACAGACAGA
This sequence comes from Mormoops blainvillei, assembly GCA_004026545.1. Taxonomy (NCBI): domain Eukaryota; kingdom Metazoa; phylum Chordata; class Mammalia; order Chiroptera; family Mormoopidae; genus Mormoops; species Mormoops blainvillei. The sequence continues at coordinate 66,804 of PVJD01001077.1, forward strand.
TGTGGAAAGTATTATGCTAAGGGAAAAAAAAGAGAAAAGACAACCACCATATAATTTCATTTATATGTGGAATCTCATGAACAAAATAAACCATCAAAGTAATATAGACTCACGGACACAGAGAACAAACTGTCAGCTGTCAGTGGAGAGGGAGTTGTAGGGATTGGTGAAAAAGGTAAAGAGCTTAAGCAATGAAAACAAAAATAGACACAGACAACAGTATGTTGATTGCTAGAGGGAAGGGAGGGTAGAGGGAGGTGGAAGAGGGCAAAGAAGGAAATAAATGGTGGTTAAAAACTTGACTTTAGCTGGTAAGTGCCTGTATGGTTTTATTAACCAATAGCACCCCAATAAAAAAGGAAGAAGAGCATAGAAAAATGAATTCTATGTAAGCCATACTAAAGAGGAGTACATGATGTTTAAACTGAAATAATTTAGTTCTCGATCCATTGAATTTCCTAATAAATTTTATGATCAGCTTTTTAGATTCTACAACAAAGACAGGAGAAACACTAGGCAAAATATTGCATGATTATCATTAAATACTTTTTACTTTATAAAAACATGAGCTGAACTTTGTAGACATATATATTTCTTTCCAGGACACATAATAAAACTATAAATCAAATTTTATATATATATATATAATTTATGTATAATAAAACTATAAATGAAATTTTAGAAAAAATCTATCAGGCAATGTTTTTATGCAGTTGTAATATCGACAGAAAATCCAGTAAAATTAATTTTAAAAATAAATTTTTAAAAAGTCTTTAAAAATAAAAAGCAAATGCCTTATCCACTTGAAAACAGGCATTGTCTGAAATTATGTAAGGTATATAACATTTATAACATAATTGTGACCAGGGAGAATAAAACTACCATAGTAAAAATTGGTAATTAACTAGGTAGCTTTTGTCTTGAATATTCCCATAATTCATAAGACAGTGGGGTCTATAATCAGAATTTATTTTTAAACTTTAAAAAAGAGAAATATTTTCCTTAGCCTTTGAGATTGTCCATAATCTTTATCATTAAAGACCATCCTTTTCATTTGCAACCTAAATTCGTTTAAAAAATATTACTGAAAAACAAATGCTATGAAAGTGGTCTTTCCATATATATCTAATTAGAAAATAATTAGAAATGATAAATGAATTCAAGGGAAATTCTATTTAAATTATAGTGAAGTACTTTTCTAATTACTTTTAGAAGTAATCTTACATTTTTTAACTGAAATAGTATTTACATACATTGAACTGAACAGATTTTAAATATTAAGTTCAGGAAGTTTTTACAAATGTATATATATACACATATATATATACGAGCACACACTATATATATATATACACACACACAAATACAATGCTGTCAATGTACAGCATATTTCCATTAGCCTAAACTTTCCCTTATGCCTTCTTACAGTTATTTTAACCTTCTATAGGTGCTAAATCTTCTGTATTATCTTATGGATTAATTTTTACTGCTCCTGAATGTCACATAAATGATATGATGCAATTACACGGGGTTAACTTTTACCAACATAGTGTTTTTGACATTTCAATGTTGTATCTATTTGTAGTTATACTTAATTTTTTGTAGCTGAGTCATCTCCTGTTGTCCGAATATATATTAATATGTTTGCCCACTTTTCTTTTGATCAGCATTTTAGGTGTTTCTGGTCATTTTTATCACAAATAATGTTGTTATAAACATATTGTATGTATCTGTTGAGGTAATACATTTTTATGTTCTTCTGGAAGTAAAACTAGTACATCATTTGCTAGTTTCCTGTTTAAGTTTTTAAGAAAATTCCAGTTTTTCAAAGTGGCTGTATCATCTTACACCAGGAGCAATATATGAAAAGTTCTATTGCTCCAAATTCTCCTAAAAATTAAATCGCTTTAACCTATCTAATCCAGAATTTCTAAAGTGGTATCTTTAATCTGTGTTTCCCTGAAAGCACCCATGGCTTCCTAGCATTTCTCAATAAGTATTTTTCATAAGTTTACCGATATTTTGTGCATATTGTCCTATTAATTGTATCAAAATCTTGGCCATTTAAATGGATCCTTAGTGTTTGTTTATTTATTTGTTTGTTTTTAATTGATTGTATACGTTCTTCATGTACGAGAGGCCCCCCCAAAAAACACAGAATTATCTTTGGGAGGGTGGGCCGCTTGTAGTAGAGGCTTCCCCCGCTAGGCTAGTGTTAACAGGAGTCCACTTGTATCAGTGCACGAGCCGACATTGTGGAGGTTTTGCTCAACTTCAGTGAAGTTTGTCTGAAGACTCAATACATTTGCCCATTTCATGATGGGTGAGTTACCTGTGCACCTGCCCACACCTCGCTGAGTAGTCAGCAATTTTTGATCGAAAATGGCATGACCCCTGTGCCCCACCCTTGTTAGTCACCCAATGTTGTCCTCAGAAACTTTTGTTTCCACAGATGAAAAAAGTCCTCATAGGGAAATGTTTTGCAGAAGTGGAAGAGATGAAACAAAAAATTGGCAAAAGCACTTAAAAGGCATCAAAATAGATGAGTTCAAAAATTATTTTTTTGCAGTGGCAAAAACATCTCCAATAGGTATATTGCATGAAATGGAGAGTACTTTGAAGGTGACCGAAGTTTAAATATGTAAGAATAAATACAGAATTTTTATAACTAAATTTTCTGGGTTTTTTGGTGGGGAGGTCCCTCCTCGTATTCTTATCACACTATCTTTGTCAAAGTATTTTTCCCCAGGAAGAAGCTTAAGTTTTCATTTTTTTAAATGTTGACATTTGATGAGCTGATTCCTTGTTTGATGAAAGGAAGTTCATAAAATTCCAAAATATACTTTTAAATATTTTAAATCACCTAAATAAAATTTTACCTACCACAAGGTTTTGAAATAGTTTTCTATTATTTCTTCCAGAAGTTCCATAGTCTCAGTTTTTTTTTAGGAATATATTTTATCTCAAATTAATGTGTATGTATGGTGTGAGGTAGGAATTTTTTTTCATATTTATTCAGTTGTTCCAGCATTGTGTTGAAACAACTTTCCTTTCTTTGAATTTCATGTTGCCTTTGTTTAAGATCATTTGACCAATTACGTGTGGGTATTTTGACATTCTTGTTTCATTGAACAGTTTCGTCAATCATTATTTCAATGCCACCCTGTGTTGAATACTGATTAGTTCTTCAGATCACATAGTATGAGGGGTCAAGCTACATTTTTCTTTTCCAACATTGTTTGGATAGTCTAGATTTATGTATTTAAAATTTTATGATTAGTTTATCAATTCTACATCAAAGCTTATTTATATTCTGAATATGGTAACTGAAATCAATAAATCATTGTGTAACATATTAATTTAAAGCAATCGATGAACATAGATTATTTAGATATTTTTAATTAAAAAAATGAAACTTTATAGTTTAGATGATATATACTTTTTGCTGTATTTTTGATATTTAAATTTTTATTTTACAGGTTAATTTTAATTGTTTACAGTTAGCAAGTAGGAATAAATTAATTTTTAATATTGACTTTGTAGTATGCAACCTTTCTGAAGTCACTTATTAATTATCATAGTTTTCAGTTAAGATTTTTAAGTTTTTTGGTATATAATAATGTATTTTGTTGACAAAGTGAATTTTGCTTTTCATTTCAAAATTACATGCCCTTTACTTACTTTTCTTGCCTTGGTAATTTCAGGCCTCATGTTTTTCTTAATCACAGAGGCAAAGGATTTGGTGTTTTCATTAAATAATTTTTAATAATTAGTTTAAGAAACTAGAGTCATTTTCTTATTTTGCTGAGCATCACTATGAATAGGTGTTGGGTTGTGGGTTAAATGATTTTTTTTTAACTTGAGGTTATAAGTAGTATTATTTTTAATCGTCTTCTGTAAATGCGGTGATACCTTTCTTTGATTTCAAATATTAAATCAAACTGGCCTCCCAGCAATAAAACTTACTTGGTCATGATAAAATTGTTTATTCATTGTTGTATATGATTTTGTACTATTTAATGAGATATTTTGTGTATTACATTTAAAAGAAATTTTTGTCAAATTTTATCATGACTATGCTGGACTTAAAACATGTGAGTGTCCTCTCTTTTATTTTCTAAAAAATGTTTTTATATTGTTGTTATCCTTTCTTTAATTGTTGATATAATTTCCATAAACCTGTTTGGGCTTCAAGGTTTATTTGAGTATATTTATTTATTATTAATTTGAAAGAAATAAACTATTTATAATTCTATTTCTTCTTGTGTTTACTTTAATATATCACAGCTTTCAAAGAATTTTTATATTTTTTCTAAGTTGTCAAATGTATTGGCATGAAACTTCTTCAAACAAGGGATGCCAGAGGTTTACAGATGTGAGTCACACTGTGCCATTGTGATATTCTTTATTATTATTATTATTATTATTATTATTAATGTTGGTATATTTCATTGAGTATGCTATTACAGTTGTCCCATTTCCCGCCCCCATATCCCCTCTACCCTGCACTCCATCCCATCTTCCCCACACCTCTTAGTCTATGTCCATGGGTTACACACACCAGTCCTTTGGCTTCCTTATTTCCCACACTATTCCCAGCCTCACCCTTACCACTTTTTTTTTTTTGGTCAACATTTTCCCACCACCACTTTCCCTAGCCACACCCACCCCCACCTCCCACCCTCAATCCTTCCCCCATTTGGCTTTGTCCATAGGTCCTTTATGCATGTTCCTTGATGACCCTTCCCCTTCTTTTCCCCTGTCATCCCCCACCCTCCTCCCCTCTGGTTACTGTCAGTTTGTTTTTAATTTCAATGTTGCTGGTTATATTTTGCTTGCTCTTTTATTTTGTTGGTTAGGTTCCACTAATAGGTGCAATCATGTGGTGTCTGACTTTCACTGCCTGGCTCATTTGAGTTAATAAAGCTATTGTAGTGATCATAACGTGCATGTCTTTTTCTATATGAACAACTGTAAACCTGCTTTTGCTCACCGCTATAATATATTCTTAATTTTTTAATATATCTAATATCTTGAATAAATTTAATTTTTCTGATAGTGATTATTTGGTTTTATTATTTTTTATTGTGCTACTTTTTTCTATTACATTAATTTATGTTCATTATTATTCCATTTTTTGAGGAGCTAATTTGCTCTTTTTTTATAACCTTAAGAAAGTAACTTAGACCATTGATTTTTAAATGTTCTTCTAATATGCATTTTGAACTGTAAGTCCCTCTCTAAGCATCTCATTAGCAGCATGCCGTACATGTTATCAAATTGCCAACACTATATTCAGTTTGAAATATTTTCTTCTCATGTCTGGTAGTTTTTATTATACATTCAAAAATGTGTAGCAGTTTTTACTATTGCTACACAGCTTTATCACACTGTAGGGCAGATCCATTTGGGTTTGGAACTTGAGCTCGTGGTGCGACTTCAGTCTAATAAGGCCACTCTCAGCTGTGGCGTTTTGCAGGCTGCATTGTCTGCTCAAGAGGCTCAGCAGTGAGGTCTCATCAGTTGTTTGGTCTGAAACTTCAGCTTCCACCTTTTCTCAAATTCTGATGCCTCCATCCAGTTCTCATCTCTGCAGCAGGAATTTCTGCTAGGCCTTATCACATGTCACCATATGCAGATGCAGTTATCTCCCCTTATCTGCAGGTTCCTTCCCATGGTTTCAGTTACCTGAGGTCAGCCAAAGTACAGTACAAAGTCAGTACAAAGATGTTAAATAAGTCCAGAAATAAATAATTCATGAGTTTTAAATTCATGCCATTCTGAGTAGCATGATGAACTGTCACCCAGCCGCTCTCCTGCCCAAGAAATGAGTTTTGTCCAGTGTATCCAAACTGTATATACTACCTGACCATTAGTCACTTAGCAGCCATCTGGGTTATCAGATCGATTGTCATGGTATCCCAAGGCTTGTGTTCAAATAACTGTTATTTTACTTAATCATGCCATCTTCACGTAACTTTTATTATATTGTTATATAGTCATGTGCCACATAATGACATTTCCATCAAGGATGGATTGTATATATGATAGTGACCCCTTAAGATTACAATGCAGCTGAAATGCCTGTAGAAACTGAAGGATATGTGGTTCAGGAGGAATTTTTTATTTCCTCTGATGGGAGCAATGTCTTTTGGACTTGGCAAAAGATTCCCTCTCACAGCACCTCAACTTTAGAGTACACACATTACATCCCAATCTCTCATCCACTGACCTGTTTCAGCACAAAGGGGCCTGTCCCCTCAGTGCTACATACTCAAATGGCCCCCAGAACTCCCCCGGAACTAGGCTGATGGTCTTCAGGGTGCATTGCTATCAATCCTTTGCTGAGAACCTAAGATTCTGTACAAGTACACAGGTCCACAGCACTGCCTTAACAAATATAAACTGTCACTGTCACTTTAGTAAAAGCTTCTGTGGCAGTGTGAAGCCAGCCTGTCACTATACTTTGGCAATATTTGGGGGTTGCAATGATGTAAAACTAAGAACATTTCTCAGGACAGATCCCCATCATTAAGTGATACGTGACCATAATTTTTCTGTTTTATTAGTAGCTAATTGTTGTTATTGTGCCTAATTTAAAAATTAAAAATTATTATTGGTATGAACATATCGGAAAAACATATATGTAAGGTTTGGCACTATCCACAGTTTCAGGCATCACTGGGGGTCTTGAAACATGTCCTGCATGTAAGTAGGACTAACCTATAGTTTAATCTCCACAAAAGACTCTCATTGAATTCCTGTGCAGATATCTGATGTACACCCTTAGCCCAGTTTTCTACTTCAGATTTCTGCTCTGAAAATTCCAGTGCTTTGGCCATTTGGAGCTCTAACATCTTCCTCATGAGTTCAGCAACCTCACTGCTGCTCTGCTTGGCCTCCACTTTCATCTCTTCTATAAGAATGTGCTCCTAAGCAAAAAACTGGGGCATGTGTAGCCCTCAACTTTTACCTTTCCCTTCTCTCAAGGTCACGGTGGTGAGCAGTCTTATATTCAATACATGAAAATGGGTATCCCATATATTTTCTCAGTTGTGTATTTGTTTTTGACAGCCTCTGCTAAGTGCAGCACCACTTCCTCTGTCACGATCCAAAGGGGAAGTCTTATATTTTCATTATAAGTAACAGAATTATAATTTATGATGCTTATCGTCATATCAAAGAAATAACATTTGGCACATGTAAATTGGTAATTTTATCATTCAACCTAAGGAGGTATAAAGAATGGATTTATTACAATAATTTATTCACTATAAATAATTTATTATAATAACTCTTTCCTGAAGTCTACTGGCACTGCCTTTGAATCCTGTCTTACTTCTCATAAACTGAGGGGACTCGAGAAAGTTACTTGACCTCAATTCCCTCATCAGGAGAAAAATGACAAAAGAGTAGGTGTCTATATCATAGGGCTATGATGAGAATTAAAATAGTACAAATAAAAATTATAAAATAGGGTCTATAGTTTAAACTCTCCATAAAATTTAGGTACTATTATCACACAAAATGACAATGCCTATTTTTATTTATAGCCCTTTGTTATCACAGTTGTAATGTAAAAAGAGTGACTTAAATTTACCTATAGTTTATTTCTATTGTAAATGTTTCTGTGATATTCAGACATGCCAAACCTAGAGTCATTAAATCAAGTATTTCTATTATGTTGCTCTTGAAAACTGGAAAATTTCCCCTTGAACACAAATAGTTTTGTTTAAGGCTGTTACTGGTAATAATTTTTTTCAAAGAAAATTTATTTTAATAAGAAAAAAATAAAAAGTTGTGAAAGTCTTGACTACAGTGATAATAAAAAAGCATATCGCACTAGTTCAGCCTAAATATGTTTTATACCAGCCCTAAACAGCAATGCTGAAACAACATGGAAAACACTGACATGACTCTGTCAGAAAGAGGACAAACAGGCCTCAATTTATTAGACCAATATTTTTTTTACTAGTTTCAACACACATCTCTTTTTTAAAAAAATATTTTATTTATTTATTTTTAGAGAGAGGGGAAGGGAGGGAGAAAGAGAGGGAGAGAAACATCAATGTGTGGTTGTCTCTCACATGCCCCCTACTGAGGACCTGGCCTGCAACCCAGGCATGTGCCCTGACTGGGAATTGAACCTGTGACCCTTTGATTCATAGGCCAACACTTAACCCACTGAGCCACACCACCCAGGGCTCAACATACATCTCTTAAGTATCCTTTATACATTATTTGTCATGGCCAGTTTCTTCCATTAGGGACAGCACAGACTAATGGGTATGATAGAAATATTTATTTATTTTATTTACTCAGAGAATATTTACTGAGTGACTATTATATATTATACACTGTTTGGAGGCAAACTAGACAACTGTCACAAAAAAAGACAAAGCATTGGCCCCATGAAATTTATATTTTCTAAAGGACAGACAGAAAACAAAAGATAATACATAATGTCAGATAATGATAGCTATTCTGAAGTATTAAAGGGGAATTAAGGCACTAAATATTACTTTGTTGATAATTTAAAATATAATATTGAATGTATTGTTATCTTTCTTAGTTCCAGAAATACGAGGTCTATCCAGAAGGTATCCAGCTGTGTAATAAGAAAAATAGAGGTATTTATCGAAGAAGATACAAGATACAAGAAACATTGTACATAGGGCAATGACACCTCAATCCCCTTCAAAGCAGGCACCTTCGGACCTCGCACAGTTCTCCCAATTGCCATCAGCTGCCCCATTGTATTTTCCTGAATCTCAACAACAATCCAAAATCTTTTCCCTTTCAAAGGTCATTTTGGTTTTGGGAAAGCCAGAAGTTGAAGGGTGCCAAATCTGGATTGTAGTGACACAGAGTCATCTGGGTGATTTAATATTTTGCCAAAAAACTCTGCATGAGAGGTGATGCATGAGCGAGCATGTTATTGTGATGAAGCTGCCAATCACCATTTGCTCATAACTGTGACCTTCTGAATTTTCCAAATGGTTTCCATGGAGGAATGTTCAAACTTAATACAAAATTCGATGCAGATCCGTTGCCCTACTTGCTCAGTCATTTTGAATGTGATGGTCACACAGTACATGTCACTCAAGAGTGTCTACCGCCCCCACTGACTAGTAGAGTGAAGTCGGCATTATTCATGCATGTGCATTCCAGTCCACTCTCCTTGACTGACATCGATATTGCTCAAACCATTCTCATTATATTAACAATGGCTTGATGTTTTCTGGACAGACCTTGTATATTGGCTGTTTGGCTCTTTATTTGGATATCTAACAAATATGGCAAATTAAACATTTTCAAATCGGAAATTTTGACTCCTCTTTCCCCTAATCAATTGCAATTTCTTTCATCCCCAGTACAATAAACCATTCTGCCATTCATCTAGATACTCACAACGCATACTTCAGAGACATTCCTGATTTTTCATTCCTTCCTTTTCTATTACATTGTCTCGGGTCTAACCACAAAGTATGTTCCAAATCTGTTTATTTTTCTCCATTTCCTCAGTGGTGTCCTAGTCCAAGAAATCGGCATTTCAGACCTAAGCTACAGCAGTGACCACCTAATTGATCTTATTACTTTCACATTCAATCCTTTCCAACTGTTCTTAACACAGCCACAATGACTTCCTTAAATCAAATTAACTCACATCACTTCTCTATTTAAAAACACTCTGATTCTTTTCATTGCATTTAGAATTTAAATTTAAACTATACCTCTGGACTGTAAAGTCCTATATGATCAGAATTCCAACATTCTGAACTCATTCTACAACATGCTAGTCCCATGTTACTAACTTTCTCTCACACTAGCCTCTATTCAGGACCCCAGAAAATATGTTTAAAAGCCAACATGACTGTTGGTGCAATTCTCTTTGCCCATGAAGTGTTCCACATGACTGGATCACTGATCTCTTTTATGCAGTTCCATTCAGTCATGACTGCCTTAAGTCCCACTCTTACCCAAACTCAGATTGCCCTGTTCATTTTAAACAAAAATTTTCACATTTACATTTATTTTCTTAGTTTGCACTACTTTCCATTGCTCCCTAGAATCAGACGACTCCATGTTGTCTTATTCCTCAATGTTTGGACAATAATTGGCAACTAAATATTTGTTTATTAACTCTATACTGGACCATATGCACCAGCATAGGTAGGAGAGAATTAGCATAACTTTAAAGTTGAAAATTTTTATGACCAAGTCTGATTTTGGAAAACCCAATATGGCAGAAATAAACATTAAGAATACATTGTAGAGATGTGGAATAACTCATAATTCTTCTATGAAAGTACATATTAAAGATGATGAATAGCTGAACTATGGCAGTAATGGTGGGGAGAGAGAGGAAGGAAAACATCTAATTCTTCTAAAATGACAAGTAAAAGGAGACTCATGAGGGATATGTTTTGAAATGCTGTACAGACAGAGATAGAACAAAAGAAGCAGTATTTTAATCACACAGCAAATCTCAGCTGAATAATTGTTTCCCCATATAGTCCCACAATCCTTTTATTGAAAATATGTAGTAAAATATGGGTGAAATTTCATGATAAAATGCTGAGATTGCTTGCAATACAAAGAAAAGGAAATGCAACATGATTTTCATGACATCATAGAAACATAGGTCAGATTTCCTGCTAGGACATCTTTGGTTGACAAGCTTCTGTCAGGAATTTAGTCTAAACAGACTGCAGAACGTGCAAGTAAAGCAGGATTGGGAATTCACTTCCTGAATTAGTATTCTGAGATTTATTTGATCTGGGGATATTCTGTTGGAATCTACCATGATGACTTTTCTAACTGTTGTGAGATATTATTAAAAGATTTTAGTGACACTTTCCATTTCAAGCTGTTGAGGAGACTGGGATGTGGGCAGAGAAGCTGTGAGTTTTATCTGTGTCAGGGGTACCATCTATGAAGGCAGGAAGGAAACATGCTCACAGAGCAATAAACAGTCTTTCTTCAAGAGGTTGCTGTAATAATGACTCAGGTGAGAAATGAGAACTGGAACTGAAAACTAGTGAGAGTAGTCATATAGAGGAGAGAAAAGATATGAGAAATGTTTCCAAGGCAAAAGAAACTGAACCTGAGACATATTTTATCAGGGAGAGTAGGCATTTATAAAAGGAACAAATTTATTTATAAACACAAACTTACAAAGGTGAGAAACACATACTCACCCCAAAACTCATGTTTATAACATTTTACAATACACACAGATGGACTAGCACTCCCCTTATAAAAACATCAAAGTGGAACTATGACATAAGAAAAATGTCAAAACTGTCATACACAAGTCCTAGCTGATGTGGCACAGTGGATTGAGTGCTGCCAAACTGCGAACCAAAGGGTTGCCAGTTCAATTCCCAGTCAGGGCACATGCCTGGGTTGCGGGTCAGGTTCCCAGTAGGGGGCGCGTGAGAGGCAACCACACATTGATGTTTCTCTCCCTCTCTTCCTCCCTCCCTTTCCCATCTCTAAATAAATAAATAAATAAATAAATAAATAAATAAATAAATAAAATCTTTACAGAAATGAAAAAGAAAGTGCAGCATTCACACCTCACTTTCCTTCTTAAAAAATATATATATATATATATATATATGATATATATATCTTATACCCATATCTATTCAGATATTTCTGGCAGCTACACTACCATTACCAGCATACTCAACACTAAGATAAATGTCCTTGCCAATGTGTTTTGTCTCATACTTTAGTCATACAATGATTACAATGATTGTATGACTAAATACAATGATTACAAAAGAAATTTGTTATAGATGGAAAAATACAATGGAAAATACTGTTTTTTAAATTATATCTTAGTTTTCAGCAAAACAACAACTAACACATCAAAGAAAAATAAATTGAATCTGCTTTTTGAAATTTTGAGGAAAACCTTACTATTAACAGAATATTATCCTAAAGCTTAGAAGTAATAACACAGCTTCTTTGTAGTATCTTTCCTATATCTTAGATCCAGAACACTGCTCATCTTCTGAAAATTATCCTGAATAAAAATCATTGAAATTATTTTTGTATAGAATTTTAAAGACTAATAATATTACTTAAATAGAATAAGGAAAAATATAAGTAGAAAACTAAACTGTGCTGGTTGAGTGAGGTACAATAGATATGAAATACTCAATTGGTTAAACAGAATAAACAATAAGTGGTAATAAATAAATAAGTTACTTAGTGACATAGGTTTGGTACAATGAGAGTTAGAAACATTAAATAGCTAGGTGATTGAAAGAGAAGATTAAAGGTGGAAAGGAAATAACTGAGATTTATTTTTCCAGAATTAATTTATACACACACACACACACACACACAGTGCTTTATTATGTTTTAAATAACAATCTCTAAAAAAATTAATGTACTGAAAACAACAAATTAAATCCCATAAAAGAGTATAAAAACTTTTTGCTCAAAATTAACACAGTATTTTTCTTATACAGAACTTTTCAAAAGGCTATTAGATTTAAAAAAAAGATGACAAATAAAAGGAGACCCATGAGATGTTTTTGTCATAAAAAATAAGTAAATTTAGTTTTCTATATTATAGCATTAACCTTAGTGCTTAATTTCATGATTTAGAATTGTTTTATGTAATGAAAAGGGTAAATGAACTGTCATACAGAATGGATTTAATTTTTCCATTTGTTCTATAACTCAATGCCATTCTGAAACCTTTTTAATTAAGAACATGAAATGACTCATTGACATTCAGCCTTAAAAATATGCGACTCATTCCAATAGGTTGAAAAAAGCAAGTTACTTTGTTTATTACCACCAAATCTCTACAAAGGGCAAAAAAATAGATTGAAGAAATTACGCTTCAAAAACCTTGAGAGATAAAAACTTTACCTTTTGAAAATGTGAACTCAAAACAATGTCACACCCAGGAGTTACATGTATACACATCTTAAAAGCATTTTTCCCCACCCAAATTACATATTGGTTAGTGGTTATAAAGAGCCCACTGGAGTAGAAACTCTAATTTTTATACAACCAATATTTCCAAAATGTCCAATCATTTTTATTTATTCATATAAAAAATCATGAGTCAAGCTACTCAGTTCTAATTTACAACTGAAACAACTAATATAGAGATCCTAATGGGTTATCTTAGAGTTGCATGCAAGAAATTAATAATAGGTGCACAGATATAATTAAAAATGCTATGTATCTACTTATAAGTAGATATATAAAAAAATAAATATATGGTTTCCAGAAAACTTTAGGTAGCATATATTAACTGCAAATTATACTACATTTGGAAAACAACTTCTTACTGTTTTTATTGCAGCACTTATCATTTTTTTTTATTTTTCCAACAGCCTACCTCTATCCAAATTTCCCTCCACACCCTTGTTATAAATTCATTTATTGGATCTTGTCAAATATTCTTTTTTCTCAGAAAAAACATGAAAACTAATGGATAACTTAAAAGAATATAGGATAGAATCATGCAAGACACTACACAGAATACCCCTTTATGCATGGAGGTATGTAAGGACAACAGAATTAGATGGAAATGAATTATTTAGTCAGGCTGATTTTTTAACTCACAAAGATGGGCTTAAAGGAATGGATTTTTCTGGGTTTCACAGCACTCTTGGAGGACAGCATACTTTCTGACTGACCAAGTCTTTCTGAAAATGTTCTTAAAACTCATAGACATGAAGAACCAGAATGTATACCTTAACTAAGCAAGCTGTGTGTGTGCATGTGTGTGTGAGTTTTAAATATGCAAAAACAAAAAATAATTAGTTGCATTATGGTCTGTCATATTAGCAAACACTTAAAAATATTACTTCAGCATGCGTGGTACAAGGTAGACACTGTTAACTGTAGGCAGTTAACTAGCTATTAATAAGAAAGAGAGCAAAGGCGATTGGACATTGAACTCAATTTACTGGGGAGCATAAGCGTGCCTGCTTAGTCGGGAATCTGTAGCATTTACAGTATCATTTATACACTGCATAAGAAGACTTGATCCTCAGAGCACGGGAAATCTCCCCAGGAGCACCGCTAGCCTCTGATACCAGATTGTTGAGGGGCACTGTGGGAGGTACTTGACTATAGAGGCCTGCCAGTCCAACTGGAGTGTGGGCTTATCAAAAGCCCACAAAAGCTTGGAAAGTTGATTGGTTATTTTGAAAAACCACCCAGTCCATCCCAAACCCAAGCTAATAAAATCCAGGAACAAAGATTCTCCCTCTCTCTCTCTCTCTCTCTCTCTCTCTCTCTCTGGCTTGGGGACATGCACTTGCCCTACTTGTTTGCACTCTCTCTTGCCTGGGAGCGTGCAACCATGTGGATCTAGCAACTACCAGGGCCCTCTGCAGATGGTGTGGACTCCAAAGAACTAAGCTTTAATATGAACCAGAAACTCTGGACACTGCCCTTTGTTTTAGCCGTGCTTAGGACAAGGTTGAAATTTTTCCATGGCGGAAAGACGGAGAAATTAGAAACCCAGGGGCCAGCTTCTATTTCCACTCAGATAAACCTTGTTACATCACAAGCTCCCATGCATGGGTCCTTGCAATGCTTTCCTCCTGATCCCTTGGAAGAACTTGATTTCCACCAACAATGATACTCTTTCCAGTAGTAATACTGTTATAGCCTTTTTGGAAATAATGTAAGTAAATTATACCAAATAGAGATACATACTATACCAAGTAAGAGTCTTTCTAGATAAACTACTTGAAGTAGTCTTGGCAGGTCTTTTGGAGTAGCAGAGTGAGGATACCATAAATCTACTTCTCTAGAAAAATAACAGAAACACTGAGAAAAGTGTCAAAATCAGTACTTTCAGGACTCTGGAAATTAACCGAAGTTCAACTATCTGAGGAGTGTTTATTTTAGAAAAATGCTGAATTTGGAGCAGTAGGATTTGTGGCATGTGACTAGACTTACCCCATCCCCATACCTAAATCTTTGTGGTAGCCTCAAAACCACGCAGGCTTGTACATCCCAAAGGAGACAAACTGGGATGGGAATTTCAAAAAAAATCCAACAGAGTAGAAAGTATTATCATTATTTGAATCTTATCTCACAATTCTCTGGAAAAACCCATTCCCCAGATGTTTTTATTATTTGATTTACCTAGAATTCAGCTCCATTGGAGAAGCCATATCTCAAAATATTTCTCAAAAATAATCAGTGTCAATTGTTTTTCATCCTTGCTACCTGAGGCCATGAACCAGTTGGTTAAAACAAGAACCTGGGTAAAAACATCTGAAGAATGAGATGAGTTAAGGAGATTTTGAAAATCTCCAACATCATTTCTGGGAACTCAGAAAGCTGAACATATATTCAAGGTGTGCACCTGGACAAGAAAGACCTGAGAGAGTACCAGCCTCTAACCACTGGCCAGTTCGAGGTTCTGTACAAGTGGGAAGTAAAGGCTTAAAGCTGATTTGTGAACTGCCTGAGCACTGCAGGCATTTGTCAAAAGGCAAAAGACTTATTGTTTAAAGTACTTAAAGAAAACTCTGACCAATTCTCTGAGCAGTAGGTTAACTGAACATGGAATTCAGTGTCTGCACACTTCAGGATATAACAGATTCAGTTCAGGAAAGTCAATAAACAAAAAAGAAACAAATAGTAGCAGCAACAACAAAGCCTAAGCAGGGAAAACCTGATTTCCAGAACTGCACATAGTATCTAAAATAAACAGTTCTGTCACAAAGTTTTGAGACATGCAAAGAACTCTATATGTATATGAGACAAAAAGTTAATGGAAAATATCTCTGAGAGGACACAGTTGTTGTGTTTCCTAGAAAAATAAATTGAAATAGAGATTTTAAATACATTCAAAGAACTACACAAAACTGTGTCTAAAGAATTAGAGGAATGCATGATGATAATGCCAAATCCCAAACAGAAAAATAAATATGGGGGGAGGACAAATGGAATAAATCCTTATTATACTCAAATATTTAGATACAAAGATGAGTATTACATTATTTGTTATAAGAAAAAAATTGAAATAAGTTTTAAAAACTAAATAGTCAAACTTCATGGCTTGAGTAAGGAGAATTGATTCAAGAGTCCTGAAGAAATTGATATTTAATTAATTTATGCTTGATATCCAGACCTGAGATAAGAGCTGTACACACACATTTTCGTGCAGTTATACAATGTGAATGTGAATTTTAAGTGCATATAACATGTTGGTCAAGAGCTTAAATGCCATCACACACCTGAATTGCATTAGTGTACCTTTGCATACTTCTCTGTGTTAAAAATCAGAAAACATTAATAACTACAGTTACATATGCTTATTAAAATACCCTAGAGTCAGAGGAAAAAGAAAAGCATCAAACTTTGGTTCAAAATGGAATGCGTCTTTGTATAAAGAATTTATTTATTTTTTTGTTTTGGTAGATAGTTTATAGTTGAATCTTGTTTCTTTTCAAATTATACTATGACAATTTCTGTCTACAGTTAGTGTATTTAGACCATTGCCATTTCAAGAAATTATTCATATACTTGAATTAAAATCTACAGTTTGTAGCAGTTTCTATCCATTGTACTTCTGCATTGCTTCTTTGATTTTCCTTTCCCTTTTATTCTGCTCTTGCTGGTTTTAATTTTACATATCATTTATATTTCTTTAAAAACATTTCAGTAGTTCCCTTAGTATTAGCAATATATATGTACAACTAATCTATGTGTACATTCAGGTGACACTGCACATACTACATCAAGGGTGGTTCAGGAACCTTATAACAAACAGATTTTTCCCCATTTCTCCCTCTGGACTTTGTAAAATCTGTGACATTTCATTGCACTTATTCATCTGCTATAGCCATATAATACATTGTCTCTATATTAATTTTAACAGGTTTTTTCTATTATATCAAGTAAGAATAAGAAAAATAATAGAGTTTATTATACCTTCATTTTCCTTAAATTGAATTTGAGTCCTGACCTATGTGATTTTCTTTACTGTGAAAAGCTTTTTAAACAAACACATATTGAGGGGGAAGTATGCTGTTGATGATTCTCTATGATTACATTTTCTGAGAAAGGTTTTTTTTTCCACTTCATTTTGAAGGATAATTTTGTTATAGATTTTTCTTTCATATTTCACTTTACTCTTGTTTGGTTTCTGACAAGATGTTGGCTCTAATTTTTATTTTTTTCTTCTGTAGGTAAGATGTATCCTCCTTCACTCCCTTCCCCTCCTACTTCCTTCAAGATTTTTCCTGTGTCTTTGGTTTTTAGCAGTTTGAATATAATATACCAAGATGTTTTCAAGTTGACTGGTTTCTTTTAATTCTGAAATAGATCAATCCTTTTTAGTACAGGTGGTACAATTTTCTTTAAAACACTGGGCTTCCTATGTATTTATTTACAATTGACTCCATTATGGGTAGAAGAACATTTTCACACAGGTCTATGAATAGGTCGCTCTCTACTTCAGACTTTCAGTCAGGGTGCTGTGGGCCAACACCTGCAGAGTTCCTAGAAGTTCTATTAAACAGAGTGTTCCTGGGAAGGTCTATTAGACATATTCTTAAGATACTTTGAAGATACTTTGAATCATTTTCTTTCACTGAGAGGATTTATAAACCATCGCTTATACATTTCCGAGATCATAACAACAGAGTTTAAATACCTTGACCATGAGACCATATTTTACTGACAATACCCTCAATTTGATCTTTGTCCTGAGGTCATTTTTTGTGAGAATTTTTTTCTGGGAAACACTGTAAAGAAGAAATAAATTTTATTATGCAACAGAAAAAGTCCTGGTTACTTTCTCTTTTTCCTCTACTCTGTTTGAAAACTCAGCATTTCCTTTTTAATCTCATCTCTTTCCTTCTGTATTTAACCACAGGCAGCTAAAAGAAAATATTTGGCATTTTCACAATCTGCCTGGAAATCTAATTAACCAGATCCATAAGATTATTAAAAATCTTATTGTCCATGTTATTTAAAAGGATAATATTAATAAATGATTTCCAATTATAACCTGGGTCCTTTTGTCTCCAACTTCTCATACAGCATTTTGTCACAGCCTTTCTAACCTGCACTAACATCTCAGGCTCTTACTAACGGCCTGATGCCCAAAGTTAAGGCCACATATTTGTTGCAACAGCACTCCATTTTTGTTAGCAATTTCTATTTCAGTTCATGTTTTCTCTGTAACAAATCAGCCTCAAAATTGTTGGATTAACAAAATAATGATCTATTTCTCAGAATCTTCAGTGTGTAGTACTGGGCTCAGCTGGTAGTTTTTTTCCTGTCTGGGTAGTGGTTATGCAAGCAGCTACATTCGCCTGCCATGTTGTTGCAATATTGGTTCATCTGGGACACTGAGACAACCGGGTTTCTCTCTCCAATTAGTTTTGAGGCATCTTTGGCTCAACATGGTCTCTCCCACTTGAAAGCTCCAGCAGAATAGCAAAACTTTGTACATGGAGAATCAGAGAAGCTGCTAGCCTTCTTAAGGCTTATACCCAGTGCTGGGACACTGTACAACCTGTCACATTCAGTTGGCTAAAGCAAGTCACTGTCTTGCCACAGATTCTAGCAGAAGGGGCAAGATCCTACACAAAGGCATCAGTGCTGAATATCTATTGTTCATTGACAGTAACCAACATAATAGACTAAAGCAATTGCACAATCATTAAAACCAAGGGCATAACAAATAAAATAATTGCTACAGCACTCAAAAATATTCAAAATGTTTTTGGTACTTTTTTTGTTTGTTTATGATAAGATTTGGGAGGCAAGTAGGAACAAGAATGAGATAAATAATCATCTACTTCATTTAATTTACCCATTTAAAAATATTGCTAGCAACTACATTTTAAACAATAGAAATTTCTAAAAGAACCTCTATAAATCACACTTAGAGCTTGCTATCATTCACACAACACAACTACTTTTACTTACTGCTATTTTAATGATTCCTGTTGTTGTTTTACTGGTTTAATGTGAACAGTTATTAACTAAAAAAAGAAGAGAAGAAAATAAATTAAATTGCTATTTGGTAAGTAAAAACGAGACATTTAGTGTATAAGTCAGCAATAAAAATATGAAGTCATGTATTTGACCTCTAAATTGTCAGTTGAAACAGTGAAATCAAAACAAACATTGAATCCTATAAAAAAATATGATAATGGCTTGCTTCTGAGTCAACAGGGCTATTAAAGATGAATGGCAACACCTGATTATGTATTTCTAAAATAGAAAGAGCCATCTCCTGTCCCGTTGGCAATCGCAGTGAAATAACTCCAATTTTCACAATTTCACAAATATTTTCTTTAGAACAGCCATACTGTGTTTACAATGATTTCATAAATTTCTAACTGAATTGCATGCTGTATCTTAAGCATAAAATGTGTGCTAATAGAAAAAAATAACGAAAAAAGAAAAATGTCACCACATTATAACTGAGACACAGAAATATACAGGTGTTAAATTTTATATCATATTCCTAGTCATCCATTTTTCTATTTTTATGTAACAAAACATGATTCTTGACTCTAAATGGATTGTCACATCTACATATACTGAGGATATCTTTCTTAATACTGTTTCAGATAACGACAGGCCCAGTGTTTAGACAAATTAACTCTCAAGGATATGGCAATAATGAATATATTTACATATGGAATATGCCCTGAAATGTATTTTATTTATAGGAATATTATGTGAAGCAATTAATTAATTTTATGATAATAGGTGAGTTTGTCTGAAAACAAAACAAGAATATATAACTCCAAATTATAAATGATTTGTGAAGGAAAAAAGAGGAATAAACTTTATATGTTTATTTATTTTTTAAAAACATTTTGAAATACTAGTAATATTTAAGAAAGAATATCAAGAATACTAAGAATTAAAATAAATACATCTTTTTCATGTGGGATTGGAAAGTTCCAATTGATAATTATATAGGGCTATTTCAGAATCACTGCTTATAATAATGACTTTTAATAATATCTATATAGAAAGAATATTAAAGTAAAACAGAAAACAAGCCAATGAGGTTTAAAAGATCACTATTGACCACTGCTTTCCTGGACATCTTATATGTCTCCTGATAAATATAATTTAGTTTATGAAATTTTTTAGTTTTCTTATAAAGTAAATAGGCTCTAACTTTATCATCTTCAATCTTTTTCTAATGGTACATACCACATTCCTAGTGTGCTCCTTGTGTCCTGGTTGGGCAAGTATATATGGTTATAGCAAATCAACACCACAATGTCAATGACTAGAAGGACCTAATAATGTCTAAAATTCCTATGTAACATATGTTGTCTCATAATTTACTTTCCTTTTTGTGTTAGAATAAGTAGTTTTAGACCTAATTGACATATTCTTGTTCTGGACAAACCACTCTTCTCATGAGTTCTGTCTGGAAAATAAGTGTCCAGAATATAAAGTAATATAAATTAACACTTTTTTTGGTGTGGCTTTTCCTCAAGATTTTATATATTCACCATGGATAGGCTAGGTTACATAATAATTATATTTTCCTCTATATTCAAAGTGAGAATTGAGCCAAAGAGAAAGTTTCTATCTGTGACTTAACTAAGCAATTAACTGAATACTCAGGCTAGGACATTCTAGAGATTATCTCAAATGAGAAGAAAAGATATGAGGAAAGAAGAAATATAAAGCAAGAGAATAATAGAGAACATTGAGTAATATATGGTTAGAAAGCATCATAGTTCAATCATAATTAATATATCAATTTTTTAAGTAATCGAGCCAATACACAGATGCTGCTTAGTAAGAAATCTATTCATAAACACAGCTCCAATGTGATACAGAAATGGACTACTGAAACTGAAATCTACTTAGGGGACTTGTTAGCCTACTTCATACGAACATCCCTATCTACAAGGATTTAATTTCATTAGATACCTCTTCCAAGCATCCATATAGTTAAATGAGAATATTCATTTATTTTAAAATAATTTAACAATGTTCTGATTTTTGAAACAATGTTAGCCATTTACTTACTATATGCTAAGTATTAGGATAAGTCCTAAAGTCTGTAAGAAAGGGTTAATATGTTTTCAGAGAATACAGTCTAAAAATGGATATTGCAATATGAATGCAAACAAAGCAAAAAATAAATAACTTATTCATCCCTTACTATATGTTTCAGAATTGCTTAAGCATTTTATATATGTCATTTCATTTAGTTCTCAAGAAAATAAGGGGAAAATTCAAACTCATGTGTCATTCTAAAAGCATCTTACTTCTTTTGTACCATCATTTAATATAAACCATCTTTAATATAAAATGGTGTTCTATGAATATATATTTCAGGAATAATTTGTTTTCAGAAAGTGGAATATGAGTCCCCAGATGCCAGGAAGTTTCATCAGCAATCACATGGCATATCAGAGTGCACAGCAAGGCCGCGCTTTCCCCCAGGCTTGTGAGTAGCATCCATCATGCCGTGAAAACTTCTACGTTCATGCATGAAGTCTAACGATGGGCTGCTACATGTTATTTTTATTATGTAATAATGACCGCATATGTTAGTACTGCCCAAATTTTTATCATATATGATATAGTTATAATACTAAGGATAATTTTACTTAATATGTGAGGCATGGTCATTATGTCCAGGCATTATGCTACATAATTTTATGTAATTTATTTTATTTCATTCTCATAGCAATCCTAACATATTAGTACTTTTATTTTCAATTTTCCAAATAGGATATATATCTCTATATAAAATTATACATATGATCAAAACTAAAGATGTGTGATAATACATTTTAAGATCTTTATCTATTACATAAGCTAATCTTCATGAATCAGAAAAATAATTTTAAATGAAATGTTCTTGAATTATCTAACTCATACAAACAAATTATAAATCTTCAAAGTGAAAGTACAAAGCATAGTTTTCAATTTCTACAAATTAGGTACACCTAAAAGGCACACCTAAGATGAAATAATTAATGATACTGGAATTGCTTAATTCACAAACATATGAATAATTTTTTAAAGAGTTATTACTATTTATTTTACTACAAGATATCTACAGAAATAAAATTTTCATGTTATTCTCCAACAGAAAGAAAATATAAAGACGGGCTACATTTCTCACCAAATTAGCAGACTGTATTTAGTAACACAGTGATTTAACATTAAAGTGTTATATAATTTAAAATAATACTTTTAAACCAAAGTCCAATTCTATCATATTTTGTTTAAATATTTAAAGACAATGTCCTTTAGTCAGTTTGATATTTTTAATATTTATTTTTATTATACATGGCACACTATAAATAGGACTTTTAAATTACCTCCTATTGTAAAAGCTTTATTAAGTAGAATAATGCAAGATAGCTATGGAAAATTTGAGTACAATCTTTCAAGAAATTCCAAAAATAATTGTCTTTCATTATTCCTGTTTACCGTGAGATCACTGTAGTGACAAATATCAATATGAAATGTATACTTATGAAGAAAAATGACAGAGTCACAAGTTTGCTTACATTAAGCGTGTAGAAGAATTCAGTGTAGTCACACCATATATGAGGGGTTAGCAATAGATGAAATGCAAACTTTTATGGGTAGTATTCATAGAAGGTCGGGAGAGCAGAACAACACATCCTGAGGCACAGGCATATGCTAACAGTCTGAGGGCAGAGATGAGAATGAGAGTAAATTCACACCAAGTCTGGTTCATACATCAAGATCAGGCAGCAAGTGTTTGCTACTGATGAAGACACAGGAGAGTTGAGAAAGAACTGGTTTTGGACTCAGGTGCAATGTCAAGAGAGAAGATTACTAAGGGAAACTCCTTAGGCACTAAAACCTTGCAAAAAATACCTGGCATCAAACTCGTCTACTGACGGAGAAGTGAAAGAGATCTGAGAAGCATCCTTAGGTCTGTTGATGCCCGGTGAATTATAGAGAGAAACGAGTCAAAAATTCCAGTCATTCAGATCCTAATCACTGCTAAAAAAACAAAAGAGTGTAATCATGCCATCAATCTGAATCCAGTGGTAAACTGAATGTGCATGTGTAAATGGAGTACAACAATCCCAAAATCAGTCCAATACAGACTTGCTTGACTCAATTGCCCCAACCAACGACGTGACCAAAGAGGCATGCATTTTTCCAGACTTAAATGTTACCTACATTAGATCATCATACACTGTGGTTAATATTCAATCAAATATTACCAGACATGTGAAAAAGACAAGAATACATGATTTATTGTTGAGAAAAAAAAATAGGTAATAGGACTAGACAAATAAATTACCCAGATGCTTTAATTTTCAGGAAGGGACTGTAAAATAAATGTGATAAATGGGTTATCTAAATTATCTTTGGCTATAATAAATGTGTTAATGGATCTACTGGAAAAGGTGAACAAGATATATGAACAAGTGCAAAATTTCAGCAAAGCTATGGAACCAAATGTGAATTACAGAAGTGAAAACTGTGATATGGGTGACAGAGAATCCTTATACACTTAACAAGAAAGCCTGTACAGCATGAAAAACTTATTTACCTTGAAACCGGACCAGGAGAAATTATAAAAACAGAAACAAAAAAAGACAATATGAAGAAGTAATAGAACCAGAGCATTCTGTGTTATATTCCCAGGTCATATAATATATGTTAAACAAAAGTTTGAGGAGGAAAAGAAAGATATAATAGTACAGAAAAAAAATTTGAAGAGGTAATTGCCAAGATTTCCCCATGGTAATTAAATATATCAACTCACAGATCAAGGATGTCAAAATATTCCAAATAATGACAAAGAAAACTTGGGAATGTTAAAACTACTGAAAAATAAGAAATAAAAACTTTCTTTTTTATGTATGGTGCTAGGTGGGTATGATAATTATCAGGGGAATCATTTTGTAAATTATAAAATTTCTAACCACTAGCAGTGCACATGAAACAAATATAAAATAAAAAAGAAATAAAAACATCTTGAAAGCAAATAAAGAACACCCATAGCACACAGATAATAATAATGTAATAGACTTCTGGTCAAGATGGTCACATAAGCAGAGCATGGCTCTCCTACCTCCTATACCGAAATTACAACTAAAATATAGAACAACCATCACTCAGAACCATCAGAAATGAAGTTGAATGGAAGCCTGACAACTATGGAATTAAAGAAATCACATCCATCCAGGCTGGTAGGAGGGGCACAAATGTGAAATGGGCTGGTCCCATATTCACATGTGGTAGATAAAAATTCGGAAGGCATACCTTGGGAACAAGGAGTCCCACCCCACACTAGGTCCCTGTAGGGAAACTAGAGTCAGTAAGGCTCCCTCACCCAGATATCTGGGCAACTAAGATAAGCAGTATTCCCATATCCTTGGGAATGGGTCCCACGGTGCAGAATCACACTGTTACATAATATCTTGGCACCCTGCCAGCTTTGTGTGCATTTAGTAAATAAGTGAGGTGGGATTGTCCTGAAGGGCAACACATGGCTTATGGTATGCATGGATCACCCCACCCTTGAATAAAGGTATGTCAGGTATCCCCACGGCTCTGCAAATTTTCTTCCATCTACCCAAATCCTGAGTGAACCTGCTTGGCCTTGAAAGGCTGCAGAACAGCCCCCCAGCCCAGGGTTCCAGTGCCAGAAAGATATATCCCCACAACTTCTGGCTGCAAAAACCAACAGGAATTAAGTTGGTGGAAGAAACTTCTGGATCCCCAGGCAGTTCCTCTTAAAGGACCCCCACACAGATTCACCTACTTCAAGTCACTCCCTCTGAGCTCTAGCAGTGGAGTAGCAGCTTGAAAGGCACCAGCGGCATACAGGGAGAAACTGAAGTGACTGGCATCAAGATAAGTAGAGGCTATCATCCCTTTTTTAAACCCTCCCCCCACAGAGCCAGCAAGCTGGTATCATATCTGAGACTCCAACAACCTGGCTAGCACTCTTTGCCACATCCCAAAGATCCCCTGAGACTCCACCCCACCCAACTTACAGACCCATGGAAGTTCCTTTTCCACATGAATGGTTGGTCTTGCCTCATGCTTCACAACTTCCTAAATCCTCTCAAACAAGCAACAGCTGGCCTCAATGAGCCCTAGGCCCAGCACTAGCAGCAGCTAGATTAGACTCACAGGTTGGCTTTACCTGGGAACCTCCAAGCCTAGCACAAATAGCAGCCATCTCAGATTGCTTTATTGCTCAGGTAGGGTGGCCCAGAGCAAAACACAGGTGGGGCTGACATTTCCCTGTACCTCCCAGGAAACCCCAGAGCCTGTGCACCTAGTGGGCAGCTACCAATCATGTCAGAGTGCCACCACCCTGCCCCTGCACAGCTGATCCTTCACAGAGGGCAGAGGATTGTGGTCAGTGGTCACAGCCAGTCCTGGCAGCTGATTGACCTGGGTAAATCCCTCCCATTGACCTGCCAATAGCAATCAAGGCTCAACTACAAGAAAAGGGCATACTCAGCCCACAGAAAGGGCACACATTGAGTACCCAGCTTGGGTGATGGGGGAGGCTGTGCTACTGGACCCTACAGGACACCTACTATATTAGACCACACTACCAAGACACAGAGTCAAAGAAGCTCTACCTAATACATAGAAACAAACACAGGGAGGATGCCAAAGTGAGGAGACAAAGAAACACGGCCCAGATAAAAGAACAGATAAAAACTCCAGAAAAAGAACTAAACAAAAGGGAGATAAGCAATCTATCAGATGCAAAATTCAAAATGCTGTTTATAAGGATGCTCAAGAAACTTAGTGAGAACCTCAATAGCATAAAAAGGATCCAGTCAGAAACAAAGGATACAGTAATTGGAATAAAGAACAATTTACAGGGAAACAACAGTACAGTGAATGAAGCTGAGAATCAAATCAATGATTTGGAACATAAGGAAACAAAAACAACCAATCAGAACAATAAGAAGAAAAAAGAATCCAAAAAGATGAGGATAGTATAAGCAGCCTCTGGGACAACTTTAAGCATTCTAGCATCCACATCATAGGGGTGCCAAAAGGAGAAGAGAAAGAGCAAGAAATTGGAAATCTACCTGAAAAAAATAATGAAAGAGAACTTCCTAAATTTGGTGAGAGAAATAGACATACAAATCTAGGAAGCACAGAGAGTCCCAAACAAGATGGATGCAAAGAGGCCCACTCCAAGATACACCATAATTAAAATGCCAAAGATTAAAGATAAAGAGGGCATCTTAAATGCAGCAAAAGAAGTTAGTTATCTACAGGTGATTACCCATAGGGCTGTCAGCTCTTCTCTCAAAAGAAACTTTTCAAGCTAGAAAGGATTGGCAAGAAATATTCAGTCATGTAAAGCAGGAACTAAGCCAAGATTCCTCTATGCAGCAAAGCTATCATTTAGAATCTACAGGCTGATAAAGAGCTTCCCAGGCAAGAAAAAACTAAAGGAGTTCATTGCTACCAAACCATTATTATATGAAATTTTAAAGAGGCTTATTTAAGAAAAAGAAGATCAAAACTATGGACAATAAAATGACAATAAATATATATTTATCAGCAATTGAGTCTAAAAATGAAACTAAGCAAACAAAAAGAACAGAGACAGAATCATAGATACAGAGAGTATTTTGATGGTTGCCAGGTTGGAGGAGGCTGTAGGGAAATGGGTGAAGAGGTGAGGGGGTTAAGAATACAAATAGGTAGTAAGAATACAGAATAGCCATGGGGATGTAAAGTACAGTATAGGAAATAGGGTGGTCAAAGAATTTATATACATGACCCATGGACTTGAACAATGGTAGGGAGGTTGCCTGAGGGAGTGGGGGATGCTGGGTAGAGAGGGGCAAAGGGGGAAAAACAGGACAACTTTAAAGTTATCATCAGTAAAGTATAATTTAAAAAATAATAATAATATAATGATAGATAGTTGACTTCCCATGAGACAATGAAGACCAGAAAGCAAAGAAATAGCACCTTTATTATACTGAAGAAAAATTACTGATTTAAAATTCTATATTCAGAAAAAAAGCTTTTAAAATAATAAGGACTGTCTCAGAAATATGAATAGAGTAAGAATTTATTTTTGCTACTTCATTATCATTAAAAAGGTATTTAGGTTGCAGGGATATTGATGGCAGATAAAGGATTGGTTCTGTAGGAATTTGGAAAACTCCATAAAGTGTGCTTATCACTAGATATAAAGCATTTTTTCTGCATTTACTATTAAAAACATTTTAAGACTATTAATTCTTTAACTTAATAAAAATGAAATAAAAGGTCATAGCACATACAGAAGTAAAATATATAAGAAAGGCACAAAATGGGAGAGTTGAATTGGAATTGGAAGTGCAACTTTTTAAGGTTCACATTGTAACAATCACATTGTTCATGAAGCTGTACACACACACACACACACACACACACGTATATTTTAAGTTATAAGGCTTACAAAAAGCTCTAGAACAACCTAAAGACAAAGAAAAAAAACAAGGATTGCAACTAAAAAGAAGAGAAAAAAATATATATTGGTAAAGGTACATATTTTTTAATTTAAGGCAGGCTATATTTGTCAACAAATGAAACTATATAATAGGAGTTGTTTTATTTTTGTGTTTATTTTTAGTAGAACTGGTAGGCCTCACTGGTATTTATTACATGTCCATATATACGTCTACACATTCGTTTCTACCTGTATGTAAGTTATTATTTAGGAATTAGATATAATTATATTTCTCATTCACTTTATGAGGTTTATTGGAATGTATTTTTATAAAAAAAGAAAGTTAAAGAGAAAAATGTAGCAGGAGCTACATATATAAAAGCTAGTTCAACTAAGGTAAAAATAGTTTTTAATTCTCCACACACCATATTTTTAATTCCCTCACAGCATCTTAATAGGAATTATTTTTATATAAAATAAGTTCCAATTACATACATTAAATGCCTAACACAGATACTGGCACATTTTACTGAGTGGATACTCAGTAAATACAAGTTTCTCTACTCTCCACTCTTTATTTGTATCTCAGTTATCAAGCAAAATTCAAAAAATATTTAATAGATGTTATAAAATTATAAAAATTACTGACTTCAACATAATTAAATAAAGAATATAACAAATGCCTAAGCATAAATGAAAGCAAAGTAGAAATATACACTTGCTTGCTTGCTTGTTTTATTTTTGCAAAAGTTAATCCAGCCTGGTTGGAGATAAACTCTTTCATCAACCCGATAAAATTAATTTTGTGTGCATTACAAAAATATAGTGTCTTTATTATCATGACCATAATCTTTGAGCAATAATGAATATGACTTTTCAGAGAAGTTTTCTTTTATATTAATACTTATTAGATAAGTCAGATTATCTAAAGAATTTGAATTAGTAATTATGAATCACATCCAGAAAGTAAAAATTATAAATAACATATAAACTCAATTTGTTGTATTTTAGTGAGTTTAACCCTTTCTTATAAAAGTTTCTAAATATAAGACAACATAAAGTCAAAAATTTTAGAGCTTGCAACTCTTTAATGATGACTAATTTAAGTAGTTATCTAAACTCACTTAAGAGAACCTTGGTTTAGAAAAAGAGGTTAAATTGAATGGCAATTTTCCTTTTCATCTATCAATGCCATATATTGTAAGCATTCCTAAATTACATTTAAACTTGGCTCAGTCGCCTAAATAGTAAATGCTGCATATGCTCTGCTTAGTTAGTAACTCTCTCACTTATATAGAAAGAATATTAAAAGACAATTCCATAATATATTAGGGTTTTAAAAATATCCAGTACTTTCTCTCTGTATTTATTTTCCTATTATAATAGCATTTCTTTCATCAACATCATTTTACCATTCTCATACCTAGAGATATTTATGGAGAATGCTAGGAAAATTATTGTGTGACACTAATACTGATTTTTCAGGTTGGCACTAGAATACCAGGTTTGTTTGTTTGTTTTTTAATTATGTGAGGCAAAATAATTTTACCTTCTCCCTTAGATATATTTTTATAGTAAAACCAAGCAATAGTAAATTGGTCAATGAAATTAATATGCATTTTTTTAGCTAACCTAATTCTAAGTGATAAAATTGATTGATAAGTAATTTTTAATATAACCAGTAGCTGGAGTTCACCCCTTTAGTAAGCCTCCTGTGATGGTGTGATAAGACCGACTTCCACAGTAATTCTAAGTATAGAACCATCCTTTTTCCTGCAGAGTTCTGAGTAATGCAAGGCAAATATCCTAATTCTCTATTTAGACCTTTAATTGGATATTACAGTTTCAAATATTTACTTTTTCAACCTTTACATATCTGTTTAAGAGATATAGTTTAACTGTCATGGGCTTTTATTTTTTTTATTTTATTCCCATCACCATTTATCACCTCATACCATCATCCACCTCCCCCCACAATTATCACACTGTTGTCCATGTCCATTCTCTTTCTCTTCATGTTCTTTCTCTTTTTTCTTTTTCTTTTTTTGTTGCATACATGCATAAGAGTGTTGTAGAGCTATGAAAAGGGGATATTTTTCAATATTTACCATATTAACAGAGCAAATTATGTAGTAATTATAAGGCACAAGACAAACCAGAAAAGTATATCATTATATATGACCTTTGTTCCTAAAATTACATATATATTTTATAATAAATAATCTGAGAATAGCAGTTTAACAAGCATAAAATGCTAAATTTCAGTAGAATAATGAAGGTATTCAAAAGAAAAGATAAGGATGTATCTACTATTTCTCTGCTGCAACATATATAATTTATTGTTTATTACTTATTATAAACCTGGGATACTGTGTGGACTGAAGGTAATGAGACATTTAGGGCTTTTAATCTTTAGGAGGGAGAATGGCAGAAATTATAGGTATTTTGTGATAGGTAAGCAAAAAAATGAACTGCTATCCAGAAATCTTTAATATATTCAGGTTAGTTCTCATAATTGAGCATAAGTGAACAAAAGAGATGTGAAGTATTTTCTTTGTTTCACATAATTGCTCAGCATTACCAAACATGAATAACTTTATTATTGATTAATTAGGCATAAGACTATCTCATAAGTTAAAGATTCCACCAAAACAAATGCTATAAAACAAAATTTGTCCTCCTGCTACAGACCACCTGTTGATAGCTAGATATTACAGAAGATGGACCTATATGTAACTTTAAAAGTTGTGAGATAGATAATTATGAAACTTCATGACACCCAGTTATATATAATTTCCATTTATTTCACAGGAAAAGGAGACATGTAATCCCCAATGTATCAAATCTTGAAAATCGGTCTTTATCTTATATCTTGATATTTCACATTATCACACAGAAGTTGGCTTCATAAGTTGTAATGATTTTTCAGGTAGTACAAAGGTCCTTTAATTAAATTAGATCCACAAGAACCTTGTCTTACATAATATAAAGTTTTATGAAAAATTTTAAGACTGAAATGCATCTCAAGGCACAGGTGAAGCAGAGATTAATCCAGGACTGGCAAAATATCCCAGGGGTACTTCCTTACTACCTTCGGGTGCACTTTGGTAAAGATTTAACAGAAGATTTCATAAAGTGATACACGCAATTATATCATTTATACTGATGAGAGCCGTTTCAGTGATAGAGTTCTCTTTCATACTTTTACACATTTTCCAGGAAAACGTGTCCCACAAATCCATAAATTGTCATTGTTGTTGTCGTTGTTAGCAATTGTAGGCAAGCCAACTACATCTGGACAAAATTACTTTATGGTAATGGATTCTGCAGCTGGGAAATGCCATCAGGCAAACAGCTGTATGAAGTAAGTTCTCAGTTTTGCAGCTTTTAGTTTTGCCTGCATTTCATTCACAGAGCCGAGGTGACCAGATGGTGATGATTGTAATAAAAAATAATCTTTCTGGCCAGGGAAACAAGACAGAAAACTTTTGCACACTAAATTTTGCACTTTTTATTTCATCCAAACAACAACAACAACAACAAAACAACTAAAACAACTGTGGTCCCATCCCCTCTTACCTCAGACAAAGCTATGAAAGGGGCCTAGTCTTGCAAAATTGCAATGCTGTATAGATGTGACTTAACACTCTTTTGGGGGTAATGTCAGAAAAGGCCAACTAGTAAGCAGGAATTTTTACCCCCACTGGCCATTATTGAGACTCTATTTTCTGGTATTGTCGCCAGACTCAGGTCTGGCTACCTGTCACTAAGAAAGCCAATACTCAAGAGGCAAGCGCTAATGTATGGAAAGAGACTTATTTTCACATGCCTGCAACCTGGAAAATGGGGGACTCATGTCACAAAGCTCATCTCCTCCTCTCAATGGAGGCAGAGGATTTTTATAAGGAGGGAGAGGGAACAGAACAAAGAGATCAAGGGAGGAGGTTGAACTATCTCTGCGTGTTGTCTAGCATGGTCCATTCCAATAAGGCAAGTGATGGTCGGTGTGTGTCATCTCTGTTCAGTCATCCTGGTTTCATGTCATCCTGGCTCCGCGGATGAAGGTCAGCAAATCTCCCAGAACTGGGAAACCTGAAGGTCAGGGTCTGTATTTTTTGAAGTTAGTCCCTAGGTTTCATATACAAACATGTTGTTCATCTACAAACCACATATTAGTCAGAGTCAGCACGTACAGAAACGAAGTCAAATGAATGGTGAGTTGGTTTATAATTTCCCACCGTTATGATTTTCCACTCTTACAGTATGATGTCAGTAGAGGCTAGTCAGTTACCCTGGACTTCACCCACACCCATAAAGTCCCCTTCCTCATTCCTGCTGGAATAGTGTCAGAGGAGGAAATTTGGGACTTTTACCATGGTCCAGTGGTAAGGAGACCTGCCCTATCTTGGTGTCAGTGGGGAGGCCTTGTGGCTAACCAGAATTGTCACCACCAGATATGAGGAGCTTCCCCCTCTGTCGTCAGTGGAAGCCAAACGAAGACTCTGGACTTCTATTTCCATCTGGTTGTAATGAAGTAGGGCCACTTTTCTCCTGACTGAGCAATGTCAGAAAAGGTCAGTTAAAGTAGAAGTTTTACATAACATCTAAAGTCTCACAACATGATATAAGCAATGTACAGGTTTGAATTAGAAACCACTTATACTATTTTAAAACCAGGAACCTCTCAAACTGAACATAAAAACACAATCAATAGCTATTAAATGCAACAATCACAGTAAATTATATAAATAATGAAGAAACTCATTCAGACTCTTAGGAAATTGAGTCTTATATCCTGACTAGAAATGTAAATGGCAGAAAGAAGATTAAAAGGAAATTGCACTCAAGAAAGCACCATGAACAAGGCTGAACAACATGAATGACAGGGAAAGTGTGGAGAACTGATGAGTTTTGCCCTGTTTATCTTTAACTGTTTTCACCTGACTAGTGGATCTTTTTGGATATTAAGTATAAGTTACAAAAATTAAACTGGGAAAAGAGAATGAAACCAGTCGTGGATCTATTGACCGTCATACTCAGGGAACCTGAGAAAAATAGTGAACAGCCTAATTGTTTTAAGTGGGAGAGGAGTTCACTTTTCAAGTTAATGTTTTAGAAAGATTACTCCAGCAAGAATATGGAAGGTGGGTAAGAGGGTCAACATATTAGGGTCTAAGAGGGTTGGTTTTACTTTGCTAGTATAGTGAAAATTGATCAAGGGGAAAGCCATGGAATGGTTGGGAATGGAAAAGAGAGAACATTTTCTATTGTGTTTTAATTAAGCTGTTCATGTAACCTAAAATGGTAATCATGCAGAAATTGTTGTTTCAGGAAATATGTGCTTTGACATAAGCATAATGTACTTCCAAGGAAAAATATGTGTTTTGTTTTTTTTTCCATGAGCTCTTCAGTAGCTATCAGTACATTGCACCATCCTTAACTATTCTTTCAAATCCCCAACACTCGGCCTTCAGTTGTAAATGTCACTGTGAAGAGGATTCTTATATGCAGGGAATCAGTTGGCTCTCGCCTGACATAAAGGCAAGATAAGGAGATGACCATCTAATTTCAAGTAGTAGCTTGACCTGCATTGAGTCTCCTTGATAACTTTTGCTTGTGATGATGTATCTTGAGCTAGTGTAAATATACATTACACCTGCCCCTTGTCATACTCTGCTTCTCATATGTTCTCTAGTGCTTGAAAAATAAATAGCAAAGGGTGCCCTATCTGTAAAACTTTACCACGAGAAAACCTTCACCCGAGAAAACAGTTCAGGATTTATGTAAAACGTACTTGGCAGAATTTTGAGTCGGAACTGAAAAATCATACTTACTGGACTGTGTGAAATTTTATTAACTGAAATCTCATCAGTCCTCTTGCTGACCACATCCCCAGAAACAGGCGGCTGAGCTCCTGGGCAGCTATGTGTCCAAGCAGAACCGAGCCAGCTGTCAGCTTGCTCGTGAAGGGGAGCCTCCGGAGTGGAGCAGAGGCCCCTCAGCAAAGACAGCAGAGTGCCTCGGAGTGCACATGTAGACTTCGCCATTCCATAAAATGGCATCTCTTCAGTTTCCTATCCAAGTTTTACCGTCTAATAAAGGCATTTCAATCTGAAAAAGGATTGACAACACTGGCTTAATTTTTACGTATTTGGAATAGTAATGCTGTCCTACAGCATCTAAGGATGTTACATGTGTACATCGAACACAAAAAAACATGCTAATATGCTTTGTCCACTCAGAATGGCTCCAGAAAAACCAGTCGGGGCCTGTGCTTCATTGTGACAAATGAGGGGCACAAATGATTGAACAGGGAATGTGGACCCACGGCACCGAGCGATATTTGTCAAAGGCTTATAAAAAGATGACTGTGTCAAATCAGGGCTCATTTGAATCGTTAGTCAACAGTAAAATAATCATTTTAAAGATGGTTAACTTAACCCCTAAAGTCACAATTTTCAATTACCATGCATTATTTGTAGGAAAGGCAATTATTCAATGTGAGTCATTATCTTTATTTCAGTAAGACCTTTTTTCCCCTGAATCTAATGAAAGTCTCTTAAAAATTACAGCATAAAACACATAAAATTAGAAGAGGATTAAACTTCATGGAGTTTCACTACTGGTTTTTATGATAAGTAGTTTCCATATTATATTTAAATTATTTTGAAGAATCATTATCAGGCTGAGATCCAAATCACGTGGCCATAAACTCTCACTGTATCTTTTACTAGTTGCTAATGCTGCAACTATTATAAAATTTTTCCAGTCAATACTTGGAAGAAAAAGACATTATCATAAACTCCAGACAAGCTGACTTAATAACTATTTTCACATGAAATATAACAAATATTATTTTATATAGCACACTTTATATGATGTCATAGGGTGTTACCTCTTGTTTAAAGATAACTGAAAATCAATAACCAGGTTTGCTCTATTCACTTAAAATTTCACCAGTATAATTTATAAAGCACAGTAAGCAGAATATACCTCAAAGATAAGGTTCCAAGTTTAATACTAAAAATTCTTTCCCATTCATTTTACCAATTTTAAAATGAATTAGTATATAGTGTGCCTGGTATAGATTTGTTAATGTGAAATGG
This sequence comes from Mormoops blainvillei, assembly GCA_004026545.1. Classification (NCBI taxonomy): domain Eukaryota; kingdom Metazoa; phylum Chordata; class Mammalia; order Chiroptera; family Mormoopidae; genus Mormoops; species Mormoops blainvillei. Next base: position 101,340 of record PVJD01001077.1, read on the forward strand.
TAGGAAAGAGTTGGTTTTGTCCAACTTTAATTTTTGCCAAATTTAAATTATTATTTTACACATTTAGAATATTCCTCTTTATCCTAAGACATCAATCATGTATATGTTAATAGAATCAATTTGGCAGAAACGTATATGCTGCCAAGTTACATGGTTCCCTAATTACTTCATACATTTTTTTACCAAAAAATTAAAAGCTAACGTGTATTTAGCACATATGTTACAACAAGCAGTAGTCCCACATTTCAAGTGTGTGCCTGTGTATGTATTAATCACATTTAATCCTCACAAAAACCTTATGAGGTAAATCCTGGTCTTGCTATTATTCTAATTTTATAGGATTAAAAACAGATACAGACATGTTGGGTAACTTGCCAATCATTTCCCAGCTACTGAGTGGTAGAGCTAAACTCCAGACCCAGTCCATTTGACTACAACCAATGTGCCTTCTTATGAAGCTAACTGAATGAAGAATGAATTTTTTTTCCATTCCCATAGTAATTTCTGGAACAGTGAGAATATGTGGAGAGTCAAATTTAGTCTACCCTCTCAGCAGCCTCCTTTTGTTCTTGCAAATAACCTTCCGAACATAACTTTAAATTTCCAGTAATGAAAAGTCCCTGATATTTGAAGCAATATTGCAATTTTCTTTCTTTATAGATACATTTTATATTTATTGTTGTTCAGTTACAATTGTCCCACCTTTCCCCCTGCTCACCCCTTCCCCATCCCCTCACTCCCACGGTTAATCCCCCACATTGTCTGTACCTGTGAGTCCTCTATTTGTGTTCCTTATAGTTTTCAATAAAATTCTAGTAATCATCTCAATCTGATTATTATCTTTTAAGTGAATTTATTAAAATACATTAAATAATAAATATGCTCCTAATTTCAGAAGAAAATAATATGAAATGCTTAAACTCATGGATACGTAGAACATGTAGTTAATAGTTAAAAGTGGACCACAAATTTGAGTGGCGTTCTAAAGAAAGAGTCAAACATAGTCAGATATGATTTTCAGTCAACAGGATAAACAAAAATAAGAAGTACTCAGAAAGAAAGTTGATTTTTACTAGATTGGAACAATTCCTTTCATTACCTCATAAATATACCAAAGAAACATGTTTGTTTTAGCACACCTACTGCAATATTGGTATGCTTTATTCAACTAATTGCCACAAAGTTAACTACTGTAACTTTCAGTTTTCAATTCTATAATTATTTGCGTATAAGATAAAATTTAAGCTACCTTTCAAATAATACTTCAGTAATACGATTAACTTTTAATAAGAATTGGTCACTGGAGTGTTACAGGTCTAAAATTTCTTTGCAGAATTTGCAGAGGAGACAATTTTTATTGTTAACTAGGGGAAAATAAAAATGCTTTGACAGTTAATATAGGAGGACTGGTGTGACTTTTTATGCAGTTAAAGACATGGATTAAGAGCTCATCTAGGTATATGTCTGCTGCTCCATCTTTATTTAATCTGTGAGATGAAATAATGTGGGAAGAGACACAGTATGCCTAGGAAACTTGTTTACCTAATCCAACACAGATAAGAATGGACACACTTTTTTTTTTTAATAAGATCAGAAATACAGTAAGTTTTGCCTAGGTATTTTTTTTTAAGTACAAATTACTATCTATGCCACTATTTTTTGTTAATTAATTTATTGAACACATAATTTAATACGATTGATTTTTGTACATTTCCTTCTCTTTTAGGTATGGTTGGTAAAAATCGATAGAAGATTACCTGATCAACAGAATTAATTAACTCAGTTTAGTTTCTTGAGCTTCAAAGTTTAACCTCTGCTTCATTGTTAAATCCTACAGCATCGTGATTTTACTAATGAAGTACTTTTTGTGTGGAACCTTAGCTGAATAGCCTCTGGAATATTTTTTTTGAATTCTGTGTATTTGTCCTTTGTAACTATTTACCTGAATGTTTGATAAAGACAGCCTTATACACAGCATGTCTTAGAAAAAATTGAAACATTGAGTAACTAAAGAGCAAAGTTTAAAATAATCTAATTTTTTAAAAGTTAAAAATACAAATCATGGTAGAAGTATTTCTACAATAAGTTATGATAAGGAGTAGACTTCAGAAAATGTAAATATAGTTGATAAAATTTCAATTCAGTTAATTTTTTGTATATGTTATTGATCATGCTATTACAATTATCCCATTTTTTTCTCCCTTTTCTCCCCTGCCACCCTGTACCCCCTCCCACCAGCATTCCACATTTTCTTTCATGTCCATGGGTCATACATATAAGTTCTTTGGCTCCTCCATTTCCTATATTATTCTTAACCTCCCCCTATTTTGTACCTACCATTTATGCTTCATATTCCCTGTACCTTTTCCCCCATTCTCCCCCTCCCCCTCCCCACTGATAACCCTCCATGTGATCTCCATTTCTGTGATTCTCTTCCTGTTCTAGTTGTTTACCTAGTTTGTTTTAGATTTTGTTTTTTAGGTTCAGTTGTTGATAGTTGTGAGTTCATTGTCATTTTACTGTTCATATTTTTGATGATCTCCTTTTTCTTAGATAAGTCCCTGTAACATTTCATGTAATGAAGCCTTGGTGATGATGAACTCCTTTAAGTTTACCTTACCTGGGAAGCACTTTATCTGCCCTTCCTGTCTAAATGATAGCTTTGCTGGATAGAACAATCTTGGATGTAGGTCCTTGCCTTTCGTGACTTTGTATACTTCTTTCCAGGCCCTTCTTGCCTGTAAAGTTTCTTTTGAGAAATCAGCTGATAATCTTATGGGAGCTCCTTGTTAGGTAACTGTCTCTTTTTCTCTTGCTGTTTTTAAGATTCCAATTCAGTTAATTTTCAATTTTAAAATCTTTGAGTTAAGGGTCTCATATAAAACATTTTTTTAGATAGTCACATAACATAATCTCCTTTCACACATTAGAGTTTACTGAAGAAAGAACCAAGTGAACAAATAATTTTGATACAACGGTGTGAGTCCTATTCTAGAGAACTCTATTCTATAGTTACTCACAGAGCAGCACTGCATACTCAGACAAGGGACATGAGATCAACCAGGAGAAGATGGTGTCTGCATTTAATAAAGTATTACAATAAATATTAGTATTTATGCAAGGAATACCCAAAGCTGCCCCCTAAGAGTGTTCAGTCCTCTCATTTTACAAATGAATAAGATGAACAAATGTAATTGTTTTTTTCCCAAGTTCATATATTTAGTTAGGGACAAAACCAAGACTAAAATCCATAACCTCTGTTATGCCCAGTTATTTTTCCTTCCCTTCTTTTAATAGTTGAAAATAACTTATTATAACATTATTTTATAAGTAGAGATTTTCAGGAATTTTGAACGAACAACATTTTAAAAAATTCAAAGACAGAAGTTTATTTAATTCAATTGACCTTTACTTTGATTGCTGGAGCTGATTCAGTCTCACATCTCAAAATAATTTTGTCTTCAGACAAAATGTGAGGATTAAACAACTCTCTTATTCAGTGGTTCACAGAGTATTTGTGGTATAACGCCAGGGTTATTATTTTTTCTTTATGTCGTGGACCAATTCTTTGGTAAAATACAATAAAAATGAATTTCTAAGAAAGCCACTTCCTCTGTGAGTGTGTGAGGAGCTTCATGGACTAACTCCCAGTGAAACTGATGACAATTACAAAATAAAACATTGAAAGTCTCTGGAAATGACTCTGAGGACATATAACAAAGAAAAATTAATTCAAGATGACCTGTTAAAATTTGGTAAGAATTGTGAGACAGTGGTATTTGAACCTGAAATCATGCCTTCTCTTTCTCCTTTAACTAAGTGAGGTTAAAAATAAAATTAAAAAATCCACTTCAGTCTCATGCAGTCAAGAACATTTGGCTCCCTCTCCCCGAAGCTGTAACTTGTCAGAGGGCTCTCTTCTTTCCCCCATCAGCCCAGTTGCTGAAGCTCTATTCTGGGTAAATGTGGTTGAGAAATGGGGACTCCTTTCTCCTGCCTGCCCCCGTTTCATTGCACAGAGGCTCTTACTTGGGTTCAGCACGACTGACAATGCCACTGCTTCTTGCCCTTGCCCCTGTTGGTGAGGATGGGGTAGGAGGCCAGAAAGATCTCAGGTTTCCCCTTCTCCACTAATTGCCTAGCACCTATAGTAGAATTTTCACTCAGAGAGAAGTATATGGCTGTGTTGTCCTCTCCCACAGCAATAGGCCTGTGGCTCAGAGATTTTGCTCAAAGGCATGTGTTGGTAAACAGTAGAACAGAGAGCATTAACTATCCCACAGGAAAACTAAGGCCCCTCCCCAAAACAGGAGAATTTGTGGGGAAAGCCAGTTGAGAAGGAATTGAAAGATTCATTCATGATATAGACTAAATAGAGAGACAGCTATGAAGAACCTCCCTAGAGTGAGAACAAATCCCTGATCCTGACCTCTGGAACTATCCCTTCAAAGGAATCCACATGTGGTCCAGTTAGGCCTCAGGGAATTGTTGAATTGTTAAAGAACAATAGATTGACCACGAAACATCAGACAACAGACACAATGCCTAGAAGAGCAATAAGAAGTCAGATTAAACAGATAAAAATTTTAAAATACCTGTTAACAATGTTCAAGGAACCAGAAAAAACCAAGTTTAAAGAGGTATGGAAAGGTATGATGAATGTATCATATCAAATATAAAATATCAAAAAAAGATAGCACAATTTATAATAGCCAAGTGTTGGAAGCAACCAAAGTGCCCATCAGTAAATGAGTGGATCAAAAAGCTGTGGTACATTTACACAATGGAATACTAGGCAGCAGAAAGACATAAGGAGCCCCTACCCATCACAACAGCATGGATGGATCTGGAGGGCATTATGAGAAGTGAAATAAGCCAGGAGGTGAAAAACAAATACCATATTCTTTCTCCTATGAGTGGAACCTAATCAATGAAACAAACAAGCGAGAAAATATAAGCAAAAACATGGAAATAAAGAACAAAATGACAGTAACCAGAAGAGTGGGGGAGGGGATAACAGGGGGGAAAAAGGGGAAAGGTCATCAAGGAACACATATAAAGGACACATGGACAAAGCCAAAGGGGGGTAGGATTGAGGGTACGGTGTGGGGAGTGGTGGGGAAAAATGGAGAAAACTGTACTTGAATAACAATAAAAAAGTAAAAAAATTAAAAATTAAAACATTTTTAAAAATCAAATGGGTGTTATAAAATTGAAAAGTAACTGCTCTGAAAAATTTGGAGGCTTAACAATAGATTTAAACTGACAGAAATTAGCTCAAATGATAATTCACATATAAGTTTATTATATATATACATAAAACATATATACATATATAGATATTTTTGTTATACAAAGTAATATATTACTTAAGTTATGACACAAGCTCCTTAATCCAATTAAAAACAAAACATAATTTTACACACAATGTGAACTCCAAATTTATTTGTTTACAATGAAATCTTAATTTAAACACTACAGAACTTGTTGAAAAATGTAACATTACTTTATTTCACCCTCATGTTTAAATCAATTATATACAAGCAGAATTGGAACTTGTTTATCAAATTTCAACATAAAATATCTTGGCTGGAGGTCCATAAGGATGGCATTAATCTATATAACACATCGTTCCCCTTATTTAAAATTAAATAAATGTCTGGATAAAAACAACTATCTAAAGTAAAAAAAAAAAAAAAAAGGAAAAAAAAATTAAAGTGTAGATCGGAGTCAGTGTAGAGAAGCAATCATCTATGATTGAGTTTCTCATTTTATTTTCCTAGCATCTTTGACTTAATGGTGGATTTTAAAAACACTAAGATATTTCTAGCTAAAGGACTTGTGGAAATGGGCCAATGCAAACTGAGTAATGTGAGTATAACCTGGGAGCTGAAGAAGGTCATTTCCTAATTCAATGTAACAAAGTTTCAGAGAACAGAAAAAAGATTTGAGCATACATATATCTCACACTAAATGCCTAATTACTTCAGTTCCTCTTATCCAATTCATTATGTCCAGCTTTCAATAAAAGAATTACAAGGAATGCTCAAAAACAAGAGAAAAAAACTGTATAAAGAGATGAAGCAAATATCAGACTCAATTATGACAGATTTTAGAGGTTGTCAGATAAGGAATTCAAAATAAGTATAATTAATATACTAAAGACTCTAATGTAAAAAATAAAATAATATACCATGTACGAAAATAATGTAATAAGAGAGTGAAAAATGTAAGAAAGAATATAAAGGGAATATTTGAAATGAAAATCACCCTAAAAGAAAGAATAGCATTTATGGTCTCATTAGTAGACTGGACTTAGCCAAAAGAAAAAAAAAGTAACCTTGAAAATATGTTATTAGAAAATCCACAAATTAAAATACAGAGAGAAAACATAATGGAAAAAGAAAAAGAAATGATATGCAAGTACAATATGTCGATTACAAAAGGGATATGTAATGGGGAAAAAAGGAATTAGAAGGAAAAAATGGTTGGCTTACTAAGAACTTTCCAAAATTAGTAACAGACACCAAACCACCTAACAAAAAATATCAGAGAACACTAAGAAGGAAAAATATTTTTAAAACATATTCACTTAGACAACTCATATTCACACTGCAGAAAATCGAAGACAAATAATCATAGATGCAGAAAGAAACATCTTATTGAATGTGTATGAACAGCTGCTCCATAGCATATGGCATCAGCTAAATTCAAATTAAACAATGAGATACCATTATACACTTATCAGAATGGCCAAAATCAAGAATAATGATAACGGTGGGAATGTGGACCAACAGGAACTCTCACTTACCACTGATAGGAATGTAAAATGGTATAGACCCTTTGGAAGATATTTTGAGTCTTCACAAAACTCCACATATCCTTGTCATGCAATACAGCAATTGCACTTCTCAGTGTTTACCCAAAGAAGGTAAAAAACTATGTCCACAGAAATACCTGCACATGAATGTTTATAGCATTGTTATTTATAATTGACAAAACTTGGAAGAAACCAACATGTCCTTCATTGGATGAATAGGTAAACTGTGGTATATCCAGATGTAGGAATATTATTTAGCACTGAAAAGAAATGAGCTATTGAGAAATGAAAAGACATAAAGGAATCCTAAATGCATATTACTACTTGGAAAGAGCTAATCTTAAAAGGCTACAAGCTATGTGATTCCAACTATATAACACTGCTGGAAAAGGCAATGCTATGGAGACAGTAAAAAAATCAGAGATTACCAGAGTTAAGGAGGGTAGAACAGAAAGGGTTTGTAGAACAGTAAGAATACTCTGTGTGATATTATAATTGTGGATATTATCATTATACGTTTCTCCCAACCCATGGAATATACCATGAGTAAAACCAAATGTACACTTTGTACATGGTTGATTGTAATGTGTCAATATAGCTTCTTCAATCATAACAAATGTATTTCCCAGGTGGGTGATACTGATAATGGTGGAAGCTGTGCACATGTGGGAGCAGGAAGTATATGGGACATTCTGTGTCTTTTGCTTAATTTTATTGTGACTCTAAAATTCACTAAATACTCTAAAAAGTCACTAAAATTCTTTGTTAAATGCATGACTTGCACAATGTTGTTTAGGGTATACAAAGCAAAAATATCAGAAAAGAAAAACAGATTTTCATCACAGATTCTACAAATATTAAAGAGTGTGAGGAAAATATGAATAATTTTTGGTCAAAAATTCAACAACAGTGATAATTTAATTAAAAAATGAACATATTTAAAGTAAGTCAAGGAGATACATAAGGTCTTAATAACCTAATAAGTTTGGAAGACTTTGAATGTATTATAAAAAACATACATAATGAAATCAGGCCTAATGGGTTTTACTGGTAAATTACACTGAACATTAAATGAATAAATAATAAAAATATAAAAGTGCACAAATATTTTCGGAAAATGTGTACAATGTTAGTGCTTAATTTATTTTAGAAGGCATTGTAAAATTGATATTAAACTCTGACAAAAATACATCTGCAGACAAATATTGAAAAATAGAGAAACAAAATCATTTAACATAATGTCATGACATTGAATTAAAAATATATAAAAGTACAATCGCCATAACTAAGTAGGATTTATGCCAGAAATAAAAGTTTATTTTAATTTTAGAAATTTTATCAACTTAATTGACCATATTAACAACCTAAACCAGAAAATATAAATGATCATTTAATAGAGGCATAAAAAAATTAACACAATCAGCTCTCAGCAAACTAGTAATAATAGAGAATTTAGTCAAACTGGTATTGTCTAGTTATAAAAAAACATCACACTAAAACACTTGACTTACAAGAAATTTTAAGGGAATTCTTCAAATGGAAAAGAAAACATGCTAAGCAGTAATGCAAAAAGATATAAAAGTATAAATCTCCCTGATAAAGTTAAATATAGAGAAAATACAGAATATTGTATCATTATAATAATGGTGTATAAATTACTTTAACCCTAATATAAAAGATAACAATTTGTTAATGGATACACAATGCATATAAAAGAATCAAACTCTGACTATAAGAATGTAAAATGTATGTTTAGGGGCATTATAAGTTTTGTATGTGATTGTACCTAATATGTTAACAACTTAAAAAGTTATAACTACAGATATTTTAAGCATGTCTCAAGGTAATGACAAAGTAAAGACATATAACAGATACACAAAAGGTAAAGACAAAGTATCAAAGCAAATTTCTACCAAATATTCATTAAATAACAAAGAGCAAGAAAGAGAGGATCAAAAAACTGCAAAACAGTTGGAAAACAATTATCAAAATGGCAACAGTATATCCCCTCCTTAAAAAATTGATTCTAAATATAGCTGAATGAAAAATTCCTGAAACAAAAGGAATAGTGTGACTAAATGGATAAAACAGAAGACCAAAGGATATGCAAGAGACTCACTTTAGACTTAAAAAACAAAAATGCATAGACTGAAGGATAAAAAGAGTTATTCCTACAAATGGTCACCAAAAGAAAGCATAGGTAGCTATGTTTACATAGTACACTAAGTAAGAAACTGTCTTTAGAAACAAAGAAGGCCATTATATAATGATAAAAGGTTCAATTCAATGGTATGATGTAACAATTTTAAATACATATGCAGTCAACATCTATGCACTCAAATAAGCATAGCAAATATTGATAGATACAAAAGGAAAAATAGACAGTGATACAATAATTGTAGGATACTTCTGTATCCCACTTTTGATCATGGAAAACAAAATCCATATAGAAAATCTATAAAGGGCAGATTCTAATAGCATTTCAGAACAGATGGAACATACAGATACATAGATCTAAAGTCAACTAATCTGCAAGGGTGCAAGGAGCACACAATGGAGGAAGAATAGTCTCTTCAACAAATGGTGCAGGGAAACTAAATATAGACACACCAGAGAATGAAACTGGGCCCTTATCTGACATCATATACAAAAACCAACCAACTCAAATGGATTAAATACTTAAACACAAGACTTGAAATGATAAAAGTACCAGGAGAAAACATAGGGAAAAATTTTGACAATGGTTTAAGGAATGATTTTTTATTTTAATTTTACCCAAGAGGAACAAACATCAGAAGTAAAAATTCACAAGTGATACTACAGCAACTAAAAAGCTTCTGCACCAAAACAAATAAACAAACAAACAAACAAAAACATGTGAAAAGGTAACCTATTCACTTCTGGCCAAGATGGAGGTATAGGTAGATGCACTTTGCTTCCTCGCACTACCAAAAGAACAACAACCAACTTAGAAACAAAAAACAACCACTACTGTCAGAAAATTGAACTGTATGGAAATCCAACCACCAAGGAGTTCAAGAAGAAACATTCATCCTGACTGGTACTCTGAGACAAAGAAATATGGCCCAAATGAAAGGACAGATCAAAACTGCAGAAAAATAATTAAGCAAGAAGGAGATAGCCAACTTATCAGATGCAGAGTTCAAAACACTGGTAATCAGGATGCTCACAGAAATTATCAAGGATGGACACAAAATAAAGGAAGAAATGAAGGTTACACAAAATGATATAAAGAAAATTATATAGGGAACCAACAATGAAGAGAAGGAAACTGGGACTTGAATCAATGATTTAGAGAAGAAGGAAGAAAAAATCATTCAACAAGAATAGAATGAAGAAACTAATTCAAAAAAATGAGGAGAAGCTTAGGCACCTCCAGGACAACCTTAAATGTTCTAATATATGAGCCATAGGGGTCCCAGAAGGAGAAGAGGAAGAACAAGAAATTGAAAACTTATTTGAAAAAATAATGGAGAACTTCCCCAATCTGGCCAAGGAAGTAGACTTCCAGGAAGTACAGGAAGTTCAAAGTCCCAAAGAAATTGAACCCAAGGAAGCACACACCAAGGCACAAAATAATTACATTATTCAAGATTAAAGATGAGAGAATCTTAAAAGCAGTAAGAGAAAAGGAGACAGTTATCTACAAAGGAGTTCCCATAAGACTTTCAGATGATTTCTCAAAAGAAACCTTGCAGGCAAGAAGAGGCTGGAAAGTATTAAAGGTCATGAAAGGCAAGGACCTACATCCAAGATTACTCTATCCAGCAAAGCTATCATTTAGACAGGAAGGGCAGATAAAGTGCTTCCCAGGTAAGGTAAAGGAGTTCATCATCACCAAACCCTTATTATATGAAATGTTAAAGGGACTTATCTAAGAAAAAGAAGATCAAAACTAGGAACAGTAAAATGACAACTTCACAACTATCAACAACTGAACCTAAAAAACAAAAACAAAAACAAACTGAGCAAATAACTAGAACAAGAAGAGAATCGCAGAATGAAGATCATATGGAGGGTTATCAGTGGGGAGGGGAAGGGGGAGAATGGGGGAAAAGGTACCGGGAATAAGAAGCATAATTGGTAGATGCAAAACAGATAGGGGGAGGTTAAGAATAGCACAGGAAATGGAGAAGCCAAAGAATTTATACGTAGGGCCCATGGACGTGAACTAAGATGGGGGCAGGGAATGCTGGAGGGATGAGGGTACAGGGTGGAGGAGGATAAAGGGGTGAAAAAATTGTGACAACTCTAATAGCATAATCAATAAAATATAATTAAAAAAAGAAACGGCAACCTATTGAATGGGAGAAAATATTTGCAAACTATGTATCTGATGAGGGGTTAATATCCATAATTTATGAGTAATTTATACAGTCCAATAGCAGAACAAGCCTACAAACCAACCAGAACCTGATTTCAAAAATAGGCAAAGGACTAGAATACATTTTTTTCAAAGAAGACATACAAATGACCAGTAGGTATATGAAAAAATGTTCTAGAGCTCTGTTTGGCATGAGTTTAGCTAAGCTCCTCTGTGGTCTTGCTGTCCTGGCTTTCATTTTATTTGTCAAAGCAGCTCACAGTGACTAAAATGACAGTAACTTTCACCTGCAAGTGCACAAGCTACATAACGGCCCACAAAGTCACAAGCAAAAGTAGCTGATATGACTTCCCTAACAGCCCTTGTGAACAGTTTCCTCTGCCTCCCCTTTGCACCCCTTACATGAAAGCCCGTGTAAAAAGGCTTACCAAAACTTTACTCTTTGAGTTTGAATTGGCCAAACTGGACTTATCCTGGGGACCTTACAGCACTCTTCTCAGAGACCCTAATAAAGGCACGGGTTCCAGGCCCTGCCTCTCTATGCCTCAACCTTCCTGTAGTGCCCTTCCAGGATTTCTAATACTTTCTCCAGAACTTGTAAACAATAAACTTCTCTACTTAAATTCCTCTGTGGTCTGTTGTGGAACGAGGGCTTACCCACCTACACTCTGCTTTCCATTTAGTAAGTGTTAAGATTATAATCATTTTCAAATGTTTCTTTCTTTACAGCCTTAGCTAAAGGATTTCTCAGAAATTGTATTTTCTGTTGGGTTAAAGAGGAGAAAAATGGAAAGATGAGTTTTTGTTTTTAAATTTCAAATTCTTAAAGCATTTGATAATTTGTAATAAAATATTTTCAATTCTCAAGAAAGTTAAAGGCTTGCAATTTTTTTTATCAAGGAAAACTATTAATGCTGAAATTTATGAAATTTATGAGAACCTAAAATATCATGGATCTACAGAGCTGTTGTGAAGTAAAAATTTTAAATAAAGTTTAATCCAATTATGCTAATTCTGTAATGTTTATTTTTAACATAGTGTTATTATAGCATAACAGAATTATGATTCCTTCAGATTAATTATAATTTTATATTAATATTTACATAGTTTATAAACAGTATTTTCATGCTATTTTATTTTCTGGGAAGAAACTTTATTATGTAAATGTCTTTTAATCTAGATTAATAGGGTCATTAATGTGTGATTTTGGAAAGTAATTATACATTACACAGAATTTAAATAGAATATTACTTTTAAACTTCCTTTTCATATACCTCACATAAACATACCTCACTGATTTTTGGAAATGATAGTCAAAATGATTATAAAATTTGCTTTTAATGTGGATAGTATTTCTGGAAAAGTGTACAATATATCATATTTAATTGTAGTTAAAAGTCTGTTTTGTTAAACAATTCCTTGATACAGCAGAAAACTGAACTTTTAATATTAATTCCATCTGGAGTAACAACAAGAAAAAGATTTCGAAGTCCATCTTCTTTGTTTCAGAAGATGGATAAGATGGATTATTATTCTTATCTTTATATCTTGACTTTCGATGTTATTTCTGGCTGATGACCCCATCCAATTACCCTGAAATGAACTGCTTAAGGTAATAAGTGAAATGTAAAAATGACCAAATCCCTAGATAACCCCCTAGGCAATCTAATTTGTAAATAAAGCTTTGATTCAGCTCTCTAACAGTTTCTGTACGAAGAAGTATACATTTTTGATAAGGGTGTTGCACTTGTTCACAGAAGCATGAGAATTAAGGAAGGAAAGAAGTAAATAGAAGTGCCCCTGTAAAAGGAGGCTAGGGTGAATTATTACGTGTGTTTTTAAATCGGTTGGTGTAATTGTATTTTGCATTAATAATATTTTTCTCTTCTCTACATTTCTAGCACGTGGGTCTAAAGTAGGACTTAATCTTAAGGATTTTGGAGAGCAAAGACCAAAATTTTTCTCTATGTGTTCTAGTCTATAATGCAGCTAGGCTCTTAATTGTTGCATTATGATCATGGTTACTTCTGTAAAGTTTCAGAGAAAGTTTTTAGTTGTAAAGTTCCAGTTACTTTGAGACATATCAGCATAATTTAATTTAAGAAGCGATGGCAACCTGCAGTTCTTGAAATTTAAATTACGTTTCGCGCAGAAACAACAAAACTCTAAATCTGAGTCTCTTCAATTAGTACTAATGTGATATAATGACAAAATTAGTCCAAAGGACTTTCAAAATTTTAGAAATAAATTATGCTAGAAGGAACTTCACACTTAAGAATACCAATTCAACCCTTGCATACACTTAGGAAGGAAATACAAGCAGTATCTCAGCAAAATCATGCTCTCAGTAACTGAATACTAACTCAGGTCAGATATGAGTGTATTTCACAACATGAAAAAGAGTTAGTAATGTGATCAATGAGATTATTTTTCTTCCTGTTTAGCCAACCAATTCCAAAGTGCTCATAAAAATCAAGTGGAGAAACTAATGAAAAGACTTTGCTTTGAAATTAACAGTGGCAAGAAACTACATGCAATCTAATTATAGAAAAACTGAAAAAATAGGAGTTAGAACATTGATAAATAAGAATCACTAATTCAATTCAATGGCTTGCATCTGTGTCTCATGAGTTAATCAACAATATTTATATATTATGTGCTCTTTCATTTTCTTTTTTGGTTATACATTTTAATTTATTGTTTAAATGATTGAAAAGATTTAAGTTGTATAATAACTGATTTATTGGAGTACATTAATGTCAAGCAACCTTTGTAAAAGTTTTAACAAACAATACTAAAATAGTAAAAAGTAGAAATGTTATTTTTCCCAATGAATGTTATGATGTCTTTTTCCTTAGGGTCACCTTCTTTATACCTGGGATGCACCCACAGCTGAAAGATGTAAAGTTTTTAAGTGATTGAAGAAGCAACCCAGGACATTTACCAGGAGGAATCTCTACCTGCCACAATTTTAAGTAATATAAAGAGCAAAACTTCACTAACTCTCCAGTTCCCAAAATCACTGTGACCTATTTATATTTATAAGCTTTATCCTGGCCTAATTTTCTTCACAATTGAGCCATAATTACATGAGTCATCACACTGATAACTCTCCCTCACCTGAAGTGTATTTCCATCTTATCTTTTCATCACATGTGCTCTACAAAACCACCACGACCATAAATAATCTAGCCAATATAAATCTCCAACCTTTCTTTCAAATTTCTGTAAAGAAAGAAAGAAAGAAAGAAAGAAAGAAAGAAAGAAAGAAAGAAAGAAAGAAAGAAAGAAAGAAAGAAAGGTATGTATTGGGTTCACTACAATTCCCTGGTCTATAAGCTAACTTGACTTTAAATGGTGCCTATAATTTTCTCCTGCCTTCTTATTAACTCTTCCATTTTCTTCAATTTTTACTCCAAATTTCTCTCTCTCTTTAAACGGCTTACAGCCTTTCATTTTATAGAGAGAAACTTACCTTGAACATTATTGAAATAAATAGGATCCATTTTATAAGAACACTCTCAACCTCCTTCTATAATACCTCTAAAGTTTTTTATATCACAACCATTAAATTTATATATGCTTTTTTAAATATTTTCTCAAAATCAGGATAATAACTGTTAACCTGCGTCCATGTTTGCATTTGTTTGCTTATGCAGACAGAGGGTACATTTTGAAGCTCTATCTCAAAGTCAGCTGAAGGAATGTCTTTCTCTACAGAGTATTCAACTATGAAATAAAATGTCTAAAAGTCAAATCTTTTAGCCTTTAAGCACTCAACACAGAAACTATAATTCCAAAAACATTATTTCAGCCATGTGGCTATGGTTTTACTTAGTTCCTCAGTTGCCATAAGTTCAGAAGTGCCGCAAGCATGTGTATCATGATACAGTCTTTCTTATAAGTCAGCCTGGTAACTGCTCAGCTAGCTGCCCACAGAGAAACCCAGCACCAAGAAATAGACAAGAGTCACAAAGGTAATTATGCTGTTCACTCAGCTTTTATTGAATGCAGGTTCACTCAAAGTAGAACATCAACATACATTAATATCCTACTCACACCCTAACAATCTAAGAGGAATATAATACACACAGAGCAATCGACAGGAGAAAATGAACTCGGGTCACAGAGTTTCAGCCCATGGGTCCGGGAAACAGCATAGTGGGCAAGAGAGCCATCAGCATCTTACAAAGAAGAGCTAGTCTCACATGTCAAGAGGGTACAGTCTCGATCCAGTGGAGCAGAGCCTTCAGTGGCAGATGTCAAGAGATTCTGGAATGGTGTGGAGTAGCACACTGACGTGTGGAGCTCAGCTGCGTCAGCAGTGGTCTGAAACCTGCCTGTTACAATTTTGAGGATCATGTACCCCATCCCTCTGGGTCTCTTAATAAGTGTCTTGGCATCCCTGATGGCAAGTGGGGAATTTCCACAGGAGATTATCTGTGGGTGGTCCTGCACTGCAGACATGGCTGTTCTGGTCACGTGTGTAGATATCTTACGTATGTCTCCTTGCCAGATGTGTCTAGCATGACTTAGGTACTTTTCCTCTTCAACCAAAGTGTCATGGATGGCTGACAGTCATCTTGGTTGACATAAGTGACTCCATTTTGTTTTATATACTTTATCCTGTCTTGACCAGACCAATACCATTTTATTAGTCCTGCTCCACAAGAAGATAGAAATGTAATAATGAAGATGGAGTGAAGAGAGGTGAAGCTAGATGTCAGTGTGCCAGACACATTCATTTCTAACTCCTTCAATAGTGTTGCAAATTTAATAGTTGAAAATAACTATTTTACATGTATAGATTGCTTTATATTCTGGAAACATGACTGAATAGGTTATCTGAACCTGTCCTTCCACCAAAAAAGAAAATCAAGTAAAAATCTTGAGTAAAATATTTTTGTTCTTAAATTTTCAAATTTATCAAATAACTGGACAAATAAGAAGGTCTAGCAAGTCCAGTTAACATGCAGGACCTTACAGCAGTAAGGTATGTAATTACTGAAGCACTTTCATCTGAAGGCCTATGTTGATACAAGTAAATTTGTGTTTTAATTTTGAGGGTTGCATGGGGTAAAACTGATTGAAAACAAGGCCCAAGATCCAGAGAGTGGAGCCAAGTGGCAGCCCTTGCTAGAAAGCTGGGGTAGCCAAAACCTCTAGCCTCAGAATGATGGAAATTAGGAATCACGCAATCCCCACCCCTCTCAACCCCCAGAAAGGTACAACTAAATTTGCCTAAATCCTGAGCCAAACAAGGTGGGAAAAAAAAAACCTGAGAAGTTATAACCACTCACCAGCTTTCTCATCAATTTATAGCACTACCTGTGTTAATAAAAAATGTTAAACATTGAATTTAATTATTTTTCATAATTTAAACTTTGTTTCCTCAAAGTTCCATTTTATTGCTTACATGGACACTATTTATATATTAAATTAGTAATTCTAAAATCCACTTGATTTTGCATTTTATTGTTTTTATTCTTCAGCAGCGTTTTGAAGATGTTTTTGCTCTAGCTTTTAGTGTCAGGATGAAAAGTCTGATGCCAATATGACTCTGATTTTTCTCAGGATGGTCTTTTATATTTTTTCTTTTTCCTATGATAATTATGTGATTTTGCTTTATCATGTGGTTTTCTGAAACTTCATTAAATTGTGTCTAAGTACAAATCTTTCTTTACAGTCATTTTTGGATACTTGTGGTCACTGTTACATATGAAGATGGGATTTTCTAATGTGATTCCCATTTATTATTTCTTCGTTGATGTTTTTCTCATTTTTCTCTTTTTGTTTTATTTTGTTTTCTAAAACTGTTAGGTATATAATGAAATTTTTGGACTGTATTTTCTACGAATATTATCTTTTCAGTATTTTCAATTGAATATGTACTTTAATTTTTGAGAGTTATTAGTATTTTCTTTGATCCTGCCAATTAAAGAGCTGAATTTTTATATTATTATTAATAAACTTCACCTTTTTGTCAGACTTCTTATTTCAATTTTTACCTAATGCCTTTTTTCTGTCCCAGTATCCAATCCAGGATACCACGTTCGTCTTTAGTCACCATGTTTCCTCACACTCTTCATGGCTGCATTTATTATTTTATTCTCTGAGGGAAAAAATCTATAGGCTTATTTTTATTTACTTTTTATGTCAATAATGAAATTGAATTTTGGGGTTGTTAAGTAACTTGCCCTTACTCAAACAACAATGGAAACTAATGGGGAAAAAAATACATGTTATACCACAATGCCTTTGTTATTTCCACTAAAACTCACTTCCTTCTGGTATACATAGACTTTCAAGAATGTTAATGGTAGACCTTTGAAATTTCTTGCTTTTCTTTTCTTAAAATTTCCTCATATGCCAAACCCTGAAACATGTTAAAAACATAAGAGGCATGTTAAATACATTAAGTAGAAAGAAATGTAGTAATTAATAGTAACATCAATTATTACACTTAATAATATATGAAGAATATAGGTTGTACCGCTACCTTTCATTTTATAACCAAAATTTAAAATAGTAATAAAATTGAATATTTCATTTTGTAAGTTTTGGTTTAAACATTTCTTCAGAAATCATAAAATAACATTTAAATAATAAACAAATCTTTTGTTCACTGTAATGTTTAAGCACATATCAGTCATCTAATATTGAAGTTATGTTATGGAAACATTTTGCTGGCAAGCAAGTATGATTGTCAGGAAACACTATCTGTAAATTGTCCTTTAGCATTTTTATTGCAACTGTAATTGTTTAATAATTTAACTTGTACTGGCCTTAAACATGGTGTTCAAATTTTTCAGGCAAATATTTTCATACTTAATGGCATTAATTCATAACAATCACATTTTACACAAAGCATATAAGGCAGTAATATGGCATACAATGTCTTATTCATTACCAGTTATTTAAATGTCTAGTTCATAACTCGAAGACGGTAAATCATTTAAAACAACTCAACCAGTTCCTTCACATAATACAGAAAACAAGAAGAATATGTGGATTTTAAGGGAGATGAAAAGGAATAAGATAGACAGTCAGAAAAAAAAAGAAAAGAGATAAGGCTTAAAAATGTGGGAAAAAGAAAGATCACTTCCTATGTAACCTTTAATAACAGTATGGGGTAAAATTGAGAATGATGGCTTTCTCACTTCCCTCCAGTATAATCTCACTATTTAAAGTTCACTCTGCTTCATGTGAATAATATATGTGAGCTGACATTCTAGGATAGGAAGAAATAACATGAGGCATAGTTTAATAAGCTTTAAGTGAACAATGCCATTTCTTACGATATTAGAGAAGGGGAAATGGAGTTCATCGAACTCACAGCAATTATTAAGCTTTTAAAAATATCAGTGCTTACCTTAAGTAGAGCCAATATTTTGCTACTTTATTTATGTATCAGAAAAGACATAAAATAGCATTCTCTAAATGTTTATTTTGTCCACTTTATATATTTTCAAAGTGCTTTTGTGTCTAAGTTTTTCATACACAGCAAAAACTGCCCCACTTACAGAAATTCTGTGCTCCAGTAAAAATGATGATTAATAACACCAAAAAACCCCACAAGATTGTTTCTAATATTGAAGATCATTAGGAAAGTAGTGCTGTAATACCTCACGTATCAAACACTGTAAAGCAGTATGAAAATAAACTTTCAAAATAGCTGAAGTTTCTAATTCAAGTTAAAGTACACTTTCAACACACATTCTTTGATATGTCCTAATACTTGTATTTTATATTAAGTTTTGCTGTCTTAGGCTCCTGCACCTTGTACTTCTTCATTAATTATTAGCTAGCCTTGACAATTGAATTGTCATATATGTTTCAAAGTGAGCTTTTCTGTTTTCATTAAAAATCTGCTATCATTTTTATTGTTATAGCATTAAGTCTATACATAAATTTGGAGACAATTGACATTTTATAATATTCAGTCTTTCAATATATAAATGCATATAAATATATCCATTTGGTTAGATGACTCATAACATACCTGTAATATTTCACTGCTCTCCTTATAGATACCTTTTATATCTGTAATTTCATATAAAATAAAGAAAAACAAGCCCTGGCTGATGTAGCTCAGTGGATTGAGCATTGACCTGCAAACCAAAGGGTGACCTGTTTGATTCCCCAGCCAGGGCACATGCCTGTGGGCCAGGTCCCCAGTAGGGGACGTGCAAGAGGCAACCACATATTGATGTTTCTGTCTTTCTCCCTTCCTCTCTGTCTAAAAATAAAATAAATAATAAATAAAATCTTAAAAAATAAAATAAAATAAATAAAAACAAAATTTTATCATCTTCCCAGATTTATCATTTAAAAATGTCTTGTGGCAAGATCTCATGAAGTTTTCAGATGTAAATATTTGTCTAACTATATTAGGTGCATATAGAACATGAAAAATGAGAACTTGTCATAGTACCATCTCTCTCTTTTTATATCACACCTAAAAAGAGCTATTTTAATAGTTGCATAGTCCAGGAAACATGGACTAGAGCCATCTTTATAAGACCTAGATATTTAAAATAAATTTTTAAAATAAGGAATCTTGAAAACAACATCAAATTCTTGACTTAAACCTAGGTTTTTTACTATTTCATGCTGCTTTAATTATTTCACTTTTAAAATTTCATTTCTGCCATTTTTAGCAAACCATTACTATTTTATAATAAAATACTGATATTTTATAACCTGTAATACTTATTAATAATCCATCTTACACTCTTTGTATTTCCATTCATTATGAATAAAAATGCCTCACCGTGTGTGACCACTGGGTAGCATTACCTCTAATTCTTTCAGTGACTCTATCCATGTTCTTCACTAGTTTTTTTATCTACATTTGCTGATCAACACTAAGCTGAATGCCTTAACCAGGACCCTCTGCCGGCTGCCAGGGTTCTTTAAGTTCAGTTTTCTCCTTCCTGGTGCTCTGTCCTGTGAACTCTAACCACCTCGTCTCTAGGTTCCAGGTGTAGGTTCTGCTGGTTTCCACTCCCTGCAGCATGTAAATGGAGCAAATTCAGGGCTTGCATCATCTGTGTTCCACTTCTCAGAGATAAATATATCTTGATGTCCAACATGTTCAAAACTGTTGTTTAATATATTTTACCTATTTCGGTTTGTTTCGAGTAGGAGAGTGATTTCCAGCCCTTGTTAATTTCATCTTTTCTTAAATCTCAACAATTTAAATTATTTTTTTAAAATTAAGCTAACAATACCTTTCTAAGGATAATTAGAATAAAGTATGTCATATTATTAGCGAAGCTCATATATTGGAAAATTTTATAACAAATATTTTATCAGAATATTCATACTGTCTTGTACTAAAAACATTTCATAACTGATATAAAAACCATTATTTCATTGAGTCAATAGTGTCTTAATTAGAATATGAAATAACATCAAAGTAATAAAGATGTTTACAATGTGAATGGTATTGTTATTCTTTATTGCTCATAAATAAAGATGTGATGATACTCTGCAATAGCAGAGAAATACACACTCATTTTTTTAAAAGTCCTAACATTAACTGAATAACACTTTATATAATTTTTACCCTCATATTACTATTTCTTACAAAAACATTTTGACACCTTACTTTGTCCTCGACTAACCAAAACTGAGATGACATCGTTCTTACCACATTTGATTTGCTTCATTAAACCATGACTCAAGATTTTTTTGTATTAAATGTTCAACAAATGTATAACTTATATCTTCAAGCATATTTACTTCACACACAAAATCGGTTAATAAATATCAATTAATATCTATATTTTTTACATTTGTACTGGTTTTCTCTGAATCAGACAAGTGTCAATAACTAATATTTTAATGTTTTTATCTCATACAGAAAATAAATGTGTTTGATTTAATTTATAACGTTATCTATGTGAGGTCTTCATAAGGTTTTTTTAGTGTATTATTATCAAACATATTGATTAATCATGTGGCTATATACAGGTTATTATCAGAATGGTGGTTTTAACAGCTATGGAATGCTAGAAGTCTTAGAATAACAGAAGTAGATTTCCAAGATTAAAATATTTATGTCAAATTATTTTTATTATATATGTGATTTTGTATGCAACATAGATAGAAGGCAAGGCAAATTACTATGCTCTTTCAAGAAAAAAGTACTCCAATAAGTTTATCCAATTTATATTTTAGATCGTGTTAACCTACAATTTCAAATAATATCCCCTTTGACATCACAGATAAACCTGAGATAAGAAGAAGCAAATATGATTTAATCAATGAAGGTGTTATGAAAATTCTGACACTCTATTTCAAAGAAGCAAAGGAAATATTCTGGTGTCAGTAATTCCATATTCTTCAATCCACTGATGATTTTTTTTCCTTAAAATATTACATTGTAAATTTGTTTAACATTTATAGTTATCCTATTGAGGATAGTAAGGGAATGAAAACAAATATTAAGTGTGTTTATATCCTAAAACTAATTTCTAAAAAGCATATTAATAGCATGGAATAATATGATATGATAAGATACATGCTAAAAATTTATACACATATATGGCATATACAAAAATAATATACTGGTGGTATTGCTAAAATATTTAAGGTCAAAGACAAGAATAATACTGAGAGATGACTATTCACATGTTTCTCTCTTTTTCAACCTTCAGGTCTTAACTTCAATGATACCTCCCCATAGAGTTATTTTCTGAATATTCTTTCCAAATGTAAGTCTCCTGGAACTTTGTCGTCTATTCAACATGTTATTTCCAGAGCTTAGGAGAATGCTTCACATACGTTAGCGGTATGATTAACAAAATTTCCATTCGTCATTCATGTTAAAAAATGACTCATAAAGTCACTAGAATTGTATAAGCAAGGCAATAAAATTACAGACATATAGTATGAATTTATAGTTATCTTTGAGTGGCATATTTTAGATGGTAATATATTGCCACTTTTGAAGTTGTTTATCCAAATTTGGTGAATGTTGCTGAATGTTTTACTGTAAGTAGCAGTACTCTAGAAACTACTCCACAATATATCTCCTGAGTAAAATGTTAGCAAAGTGTAAGTCACATACCAGGTTTATGTATTTCATAAATTTCATCTTTAATGTATTTTACATGTGATTTACTAAAGAAGTATATGAATAATGTCAGTAATGTCATAAAATACCCATTATTAATTAAGGGAATACTTAGAAATAAAAGATAAATGCAAATCTGATGTTATACCCCAGGATTTATTTACTGATTATTCAGGCTATATAAATTTTTATGGAAGATAACCCTCAGAAAAGAAATAAAAAGAAGCTGATTTAATACAAAATATTTTCTTTGTGCAACATGTTCAAATTTCTCATTATGATTAGAAATGTTAACAATATCAATAAAAAAACAGAGTATAAATTGAAAGCCATAATAATCAGAGAATAATTTATGGTATTGAACAAGTTAAATTCATTGTATATATTGCTATTCACTAAAACAGAAAATTGCTAAGCAAGTAGTAATTTGTTACTAAAACATATACATTAAACATCAAAGCTATCAAAGTAGACTGATCGTCAGGACAAAGTTGTTTTGATTCTTGCTGTTGATGTTCTTAAGAGTTTCTTTTCCTATAGTATTAGGCATGTGAGGATAAAAGGTGGATAATAAATAAATGAATGAATGAATGCAGAGATAAAAATCCACACACATTAATTCAAACATAAAGCAATTTCAGTTTGTGTCCAATAGATTCTAAATTCCATGAAAAATGAAACAACATGCTTCAAGGAAATATTAAAGAGGAAAACTCTAATGGCTGTAAGCATCCAGTCATTCTACCTTTTTTTGTTTTCACATACTTTATTATTACCATAATTCATCTGGAAGAAGCCATGTCACAATTCAAAATCTCCAAGGAGAAAATCCTGGTCCACATTCACCTTTGTTTTACAGATGAAAATTCTATATGAGTAAGATACAATTTAAAGCATAAACAGCATATACAGTAGATAATAACAGTATCTAGTATTCTTTCTTTCCCATGAAATTAAGCAGACAGATTGTGCATAAGTGTTTCAAGCATTATGAAATAGAATTTTTTTTAATGTCTTTCTTAAATGAGTCCCAAATAACATTCTCTGAGACTTGACTTTTGTTTCACCTCTAAAAGTACCCTGCCCTGCTATGAGCATGCCAAGTTGTTACATGTCACCCCAGCATTAACCTCTCATTATTACCAGTCACAAAATTGGATTACATCCATTTATTATTATGCCTACGTTTCCCATTAAATTTGTATTATTTTTGGAAAAATTGTATTTATATTGAATCTCCATTGTTGAAGGCACCACTTGATTGATAAGTATACAATACATGTTTATTGATAAACTAAATATGTAAACTTATTACTTTATGATGGAGTCTTCATTTTTTCAGTTGTTTATCTAACATTTACTAAATAGCTATTACTTTAGAAGTTAACCTTGGTGCTTGGAGGTAAAGATGAAGTGAATGGAAGCTGGTTTAGGGCAGATGACTAAAAGAAAAGAACTCAGTGAACTATGGAAATGTATAATAAATTAACCAAATCCAAAACATATAATAATAAAGGTACTCATTTAAATATATTTTTATATAAACACTTCAGTTTTTATGTGGCATTACATTTGTGTAAACTTTAGGAAGTATATGGTTGTTTAGCTATCTTTTGACATGAAAAACCCTATATTTTAGGTTCTCTGCATTCTTAGCCTTTTATGATAAATTAACCCCAGATACAGTTATATGAGCAAAGCAAAAACAGTTTGAGAAATTGATTTTATACTTAATTGCACTATAATTTATTTGCAAGGGTAAGTGGTCTGCAACAGTCCGGATTGATGATTTTCATCAATGTGTTGCCGGAATGAACAGAGATTTATATTTTTCTTATTAATGAAAAATTGCTCAAATCCCCAATAGATATAACAAAAGATTATGGATTAACACATACACTCATATACAGACACATAATCTTTATAACCCTCTTTATTTATTCTTTTTCATGTCCCAATATATAGCCACTAACTTTATTCTTTCAGTAATTCAAAGTAATCTATGGTGTATAAAATTAAGGAAACCATATGAAGAGCCCGAATATATTACAAAATAGAATAAACTCAAAATCATTTTTATTGTTAATTTAATTTAAGATATTATTTACTTAATACTTCCTCCAATTTATTTATCTCAGTGATAAATACCAGAAATACTTTTCCCCATCAGACTTAATTTTATCTAGTCTCTACTTTTTAAATAGTAAAGTGGTCTTGACAGATCACTGAACATCTTAATCTTAAATTCCTTAAAATAGATAGGAAATTGCTATTTTTTATGTTCTTCACCTCCCCCCTAAAATACTCTTAAAATATAAAAGGGTAATCAGAAGTATTATGAACATTACCTGCCATGTTAATTTTTATGTAAATTTTATTCTTTTTGAAGATGGTTGTACAATTCTCAAAATATATGCTTGCATATTGAAAAGAGGTTTCCTAGAAGCTTTTAACTGTTATCGTAAAGATTTATATTATGCCTGTGATGTAATAGTTCCATTATTTAAATGAAAGAAAGAAAGAAATTTTATTGTTAGATGAGGTTAAGAAAATGCTAGTCCATGATACAGATTATTTATTTTAGACTTTCGTAGCAAAGGATAGTGAATAGTATTCTGGAATATTATTTACAAGAGCAAATGAAAACGGAGTGACTCAAAATTCTTAGAGCAATAATAATCCTATCATAGGTGTGAATGAACATTAACTAGAGTACCGTTGAGCAGAAATTTTTAATCATAAAAAATGCAACGTATGAATAACTCTAAATTCTAGTAAAGAAAAAACATAACTTAACAGTAGCTGTAGTGGTAAATACAGATTTTATTCACAAACTACTGCAAGAAAAGGAAACGCTGCATAGGACTGGGCTCAATTCCAGATATAACAAGAACGAGTGGGGACATATAGCACAGGGACAGGTTGGGAGACTCAGGGCCCACAGATGAACAACTGGAAAGAAAAGACTTCAAGAGCAGAGAGATTTTTTGCAAAACTGATTTAAAAGGATTCCTGCTGATTTAAAAGGATTCCTGCAAAACTGATTTAAAAGGACCTGATGCCGAAGGTGGCGGATGAGAAACTCTAGCAGATATTGAAGGTGATCAGCTATCAGCAGTAAGGGACTCCCTAAAATGACTTAGCAAGATTCTTGCTAAAATTGTAAAATACAGGCCCAACAAAGATGAACACTGAAGCCGAGGGGCAAGGTGTGCTTAAAAAGAGGACTTAGAGCTGCCTGACCAAAGTTTATTCAAGAAAGTGTCTTGTCCAGGGTTGTTCTACTTTGGGGAAAGAAAGGCAAGATTTTATAGGGCCTTAGAGCAACAAATGCCCAGCTGGCTTCATGAATAGTGGTGTAAAAACAGTTCTCAAAAGAAAAGGCAATTTGTTTGTTGGCGTTAGCAGTCATTGGTTGGGCAATTTTTATTTAATAAGAGGCCTGGTGAGAATGAGTTGAGAGTTTAGTTCTCATAAGGGTCAGAGTAGGAAATGTTTTTCAGGGCATCTCCTGTGAAAATTTCACGAATGTAATAAAATAAATAATCAGACATTTCTTTGTAAACTTTAAAATGTTTTTAAATTGCAGTTATAATTATCAAAAGATTATATGATGAGTGCAAGCTTGCAAGGTAAAAGAGGTTGCATCTTGAATATGAATAGAAGAAAGAGCTTTATGGAGACAGTATATAGAAAAAGGAAAGATAAAGAAACAGAATTTTGTAGGAGGAAGAGATACATTTACTCAAACAGACAAGGAAATGCATGATGAACGTCATATCTTTGAGGAGGGACTAGTGCAGAAGATACAGAAAAAAGTAGGAGTCAAGTGTTCAAATCAAATAACCTATGCTATTTCATTTTCATAAATGTTAGGTTCAAAGTATGCAATGGTATGCATTTATATTGTTCATGAAAGATTTATTTTAAATAGTTTTCTTATTATTTCAACTTGGTGCCCATATCTATAAACACTACCCAAACTTTTAAATATGTGACACTGTGCAACTAACTATATATTTAAAACTGATCTGTTGTTTTTTTTGAAATCAATCTTCCCTTTGTGTATCATAAGGGAAAATTATGTAAACGTCATTGCAATTACTTATGGAAAGAAAATATCATAATATTCTATTTTTCAGTATTCAGTAAAGGTAAATAATTTAGCTATTTGCCATTTAAAATCAATGTTTTGTACTCTAAAACAACAAAGGCTAAACTGTTTTACATTTAAATGGAAGGAAGTAACTCTTTTACATGACAATGATACAGCAGAAAAAGGTCATTTTAGATAGATTTGATATTAAAAGTAAATGTTCTCAAATATAGTATTTGACTAGAACATAGACCTTTAAAACTGAAAAAAAAAATGTGTATGCAAAAAATTCAGTACATGTCATCTAACTTACAGGTTATAAGGTGTCAAAGAGTCATGAACCCTGATTTTTTTAGGGGATCAGAAGTTCGATTTTGATAGTGTTTTATTTCAAAATTATATAATATTTGTCACCAGTAATGGCTCAGAATGTGAGACCCCACCGAAGAGAAGGCTGGACTTTTTCCATGGCTAGCTAGCTGGAGATGGGACACTGGGATGTCAGAAAGGGAGCCCCCTTAATTTTATATGATCAGTAAAGCTCACCACGGAGCCCCATTCTCCTATGTGAGTTTAGAGAATTGTTCTCCTCATGACACTGCAAGAACCCACTTCCATCGATAACAATTCCATGTACACACATAGCCCTTCCATTGAGTATCAATTAAGTAATCTAATGCATTTATGGTTCTCAGTACTGTTGTTTCACATACTAGGCTCCTAGTCTATTTTTCTAGAAGTACTTTTAGCCCTTTAGAAGAACATACAACAAAAGGTAATGCATATTTAAATAAACAAAATAAGCGGTATCAAAGAACTTTATAAAAACTGTATTATATGTGGAATCTAAGAACAATATAAACAAAACAGAAATAACCTCATAGATACTGAAAATAGGCTGATGGTTGCCGAAGGAGAGGGGTTTGGGGGGGTTGGTGAAAAGGTGAAGGGATCAGGAAGTACACATTGGTAGTTATAAATTATTCATAGAGATACAAAGTAGAGCATAGGAAATATAGTCAATAACAGTGTAATAACTATACATGGTGTCAGGTGGGTACTGGAAATATCATGGGGACACTTTTTAAGTATATGGCTGTCTAACCACTATGCTGTATACCTGAAACTAATACAAAATAATATTAAATGTAAAATATATATATTTGATTAAATGCAAAAATTCCTTAAAATGTAGATTAATGTATATACATAGGTGCTATTTTCTAAGATGAATGTTTTATGTAGTACTTCTAGGTAATACAAATAGAAGTTTAGAAAATAGGAATAAGTACCTATTTAATGACTTCTGTTCAGCCTAGGGCTACTCTAAGGTAAACACAGTTGAGAAAATAGAAAAATTCTCATTAAAAAGTCTGAACAACATGTGGATTTTCAGTGCTTAAAAATCAAATTCCTGCCCTGGCCAGTATGGTCCAGTTGGTTGGAATGTCACCCCATAACCAAAAGGTTGCATATACTTTCGATTACCAGTCAGGGTGCATACCTAGGTTGTGGGTTCCATTTTCCGTCCAGGTGCTTACCATACCTGGTCTAGACTTACACATTCCTCATTTTGGGCCTGTGTGGATGGGAACCAATCAATGCTTATCCTTCACATCTATGCTTCTCTCTCTCCCTACCTCTCTCTCTCTATAAAAAAAAAAAAAAAAGGTCTTCAGGTAAGAATGAAAACAAATCAAATTCCCTAAAATTCCATTTTTTAAATGTATCATGTATATGCTTGCCAAAACGTATTCCAACATGTAAAATGTGTTCTAATCTCTTCTTCACTGGCAAATTTATCTGCTAAGTGAGACTTCTTTAGATCCTTAGGCAAAGAAAATCTATTTAAATGTGTCATTGTGTGCATAGAGAAATTAACAACTTCTTTCCAGATTAAATAAAACACATATTAATAATAATATCTATAACTTATTAAATGCATATTAATATATGTAATCCAACTCATTATGCTATTTATTATTTTTCATAGTACTTAATTCAATGCACGAGCATGCCACACCAGTGAGAAATACATCATTAACATTTCTCCAGCGGAAAAACAAAGGTGTATGGAGGGAAGCGCCTTGACTAGACCACACAATATGAAGCAGTGAGTTAAGGCTTGAGCCCAGGACTATTACATATCATTGTTCTTACACTGTCCAATCGAAGATGTTTTTTCAGCTAACCTGTCAAAGGTTAAATCACATCAATAGTACATCAAATTTTATATTTAAACAAATTCACACTCCTGGACTTCCAGGTATCATCTGGGACTCTGAGTTGTAATTCTCTTGACAGCTCATGTCAGTTCTCTACTGGAGAAGGTGAGAAGACAAACAACAGGACACCTTCCACACTCTTGCAAGCCTGAGTATATTTAATCTCCCAAAGAATACCATACTAGGCTTTGTTTACTGTAAATATTTCTTTATTGAAAACTTGGAATAATTTCAGGAGGGAATTATAATGTATAAAAAGTAGGATGATTTTTCACTAATTTGTACTTTACCAAGTGACCCAGGGGAAGTATGTAAACACTTGACACTCATGTTTGTTTCCGTGTGTGTGTGTGTGTGTGTGTTTGTTTTTAACACGGTTTCTATCAGTCAAGTTTAGGAAATAAGTCCTAGATCTCTATATATGACTATGTAACTGTCTTGTTTGGGAATGGTAATGTAAACCTGTCTTTCTATTAGGATTATTAAAATAATCAGAAATCTCCTATTAAATGCCCTATGATAAAGTCAAATATGAGAAAGATGGGAACTAACCAAAATGAGATGGTTTCTGTGACACATTTCTGCAGAAGTCAAAACACTGCAATTCAGTAGTAGGGAGTGGATTTGCTTTTTTGTAGGCTTTTCAGCAACATTGGTGCCCAGGACTCAGCGTTATATGATTATCCTTTGAATAATGTAAATAATTTTAATTAAAACTTGTTTAAATATTTAAAAGTAAAAAGTATGAATATAAATAGTTTTATGATTATATATTGAAACATATTTATAAAAGTAAAACAAATTATAAAGTCAATGATGTTCAAATTTGCAACATTTTAATGTGACAAAAAATACTGTGCTACTGACTTGTTTCGGCATGCCTAGGCCACTCTGTGTCACATATGATTAAATTCTCCCAACTTTTCTCTTTATTTGAACTACTGTAAATTCTTTTATGCCTCAGGCTCCATCAATTAGCAAGAATCTTCTTTATATGTCTACCTCTGCTCCCTTCCCATGCATCTGTATGAATTCACATTGGGCGACTGTGATACTCTAAAAAAAATGTCAATTCAGGCCCTGAAGTAGCATGATTATATATAATTACAAGTTTTTATCTTGATGGCCCATAATGTACTTCTATATGTTTAGACTATAAAAAAATAAAATTATTCTCATAGAAAACTTGTGAAAGCCCAATTTGGAAAACACTGATAGAGAATGAACACATTCTCCTATTGAAACCTTCTGCATAACAGGGAATAAAACTTCTTAACTTTTCTTTTTATTTAGGCTTTAGAAAACAACATATAATTTCTGTAAACTTCATAATGCAACCTGGGTTGTGTTTATTTTATGGTGAATAGAATATTTTCAAACATCAAATATTAATTAAACTTTTCCATAGAAAGTAATTTAATTATTAATTACAAAAGCAACTCTCATATATGTATCACCCAAAGCTTTTGGTGGTAAATATGTCATAATGTTTTCTACACTTAATTACTGTTATCTCTTGGCTTAGTGAAATCCCCAGTACCAAAATGTGTATTCTTTAAGAGCAGGCACCATTAATGTAAAAAGTATTTCATTTAATATCTGGTATACACTGGCACTAATTAAATATTTAAGAATTAATTAATAAGCTATTCTAAATAATACCCATCAAAATCCAAACTGTAAATAGGCTTACTATAATTTTTCTGTTTTTTAAATAAACATCAAACTTAAATCTGTCTGCATTTTAATCTTTGCTCCGTGGGTGATAAATTCCAATGTACTAAATCATCATTACCTATTCTATTTCTTAGTAAGCTTAACAAAATTGACTTAGTATATAATGATAGTAGGCTACTACTGCTACATGTTCCCTTTTTAGAGTCCTTAGCACTTTTTATTTTTCTCCATTAGCAGTATTCTGGGAGTCACAATTATGTGTTGAGCATAACTGTTAAATCTATATCAACAGGTCACAGATGGGACTCTACCAAGTGTTGTCTCTCTTTTTAATGTCAGTGTTATTTTCTTCCCTCAGATATTCTTTCCTTTATGAGTGTTCCCTTTAATATTTATGAGGGAAAAACATAAAACCTAATTTTTTCCTTAAATATTAAACCTGAGAAAACATATAAAACATCTAATTCTTATTAGGCTCCTAGAATGCCTTCTTATCTTTAGGAAGCTACTGCATGTTAACTAACTGTAAAAAATGTATCTGGGTTTTCCAGAGTTCTAAAATAGTTTATTAATCCATTCTTTTTAAAGTTCCTTATAGGGGGGATTAAATAGGGGAGATGCCATAAATTTATATGGATTGCTTAGTGAAGGCCTGCAGTTATCTTTATATGGTAAAAAAAAAAAATCTTGTGATGAAACACGGCTTTAAATTATATCTTCTTTCTTTGGCACTTTAAAACACAATCCGCATAAAGGTTAAAAGTAATTGAAGAGAACCCGTGATAGCTTTCTGTATTCATCCTAAAGAAGAAATGTTTACACCTCACTTTCCATGTTTAAGAAAAATAGTCTCACGAAGATAGTTGGCATCTCCTAAGTTAGCAGTTCATTAAAATTCAACAGAAAAGGAGCAATCCCATTTTCAAGAAAAAAATAAGAAAAATGTGAAGCGAATGTATACCACTCTGTAGCTTGCAGAGAATTAGAAATTAGAAATTCTGGTTTTAAATGCTGGTTAATCACACATATAACTACTCAGATATATTTAGCTATATGTAATTTGCACAGTAACAATTTAATAAAGGGGTGAATATTTGAAAAATGCCTTTTTGTTCATTGCACCCCAATTCTCCTGTATAATTATTATGGTATTTTTCCAGCAGTTCAAATTGACACAAAACATGCATCATATACTATCCAGAAATGTAAAATGATACATTCAAGTTTCTATGAAAACGATGTACCTGGAATAAGTAAAATCTATCAATGGTATGAATATGAATTGCCTAGGTTTGCATTTTAACACAACAGAAATTTATTGCCTCCGAATTCTAGAGTCTCTAAGTCCCAAATCAAGGTGTTGGCAAGGTGAATTTTTTCTGAAAACTCTGAGGGGCTGTCTGTTTTGTTTGCCTGTCTCCTAGGTCCTGGGAATAGCTGGCAAACCTTTGTAGTCCTTGACTTGTATATGGAGCTTCTGGTGAAAACTGGCAGTCCTGGCATTCCTCGGTTTATGCATGCATCACTCCAATTCCCGCCTGTCTTCACTTGACGTTCTTCATGTATATTTCTATATTCGAATTCCCCTCTTCTTACAATGATACCTGTCATATTGGATTAGGACCCACTTTAATGACTTCACTTTAACTTAGTTATATTTGTGAAGACTTTATTTCCAAATAAGATCAATTTCACAAGTACCAGGGGTTTCGATAAGAATACATGTTTTCTTAGGGGAGGAACACATTAAAACTATAACAAAATGCTAAAGACAGCATGTGTTCAATGTTGGTTATTCTCAGTTTACAAATCGAACTACCTATCTCTAAGAAAAGAAAAGAATAATTCCCTTTCTAAGCTACTATGTTAGTGTGAATTTATATAAGATTCCAGATATGTAGCAAAATATCCTTTAACTTTGGGATATGATTCATGCTATATACTTGGTAAATTTTTTAAACCATTTTTAAACCCTGAGTAAAGTCTCTACTTTTTGATACTCTTCCCCTTTCTGTTACTTTCCCCATGTGTTGCAGAGCTCTTTAAAAAAACAAAACTCAAATGTAATTTTAACAGAGACAAATTATTTTTTAAAAAACACTTTAGATTTACTTATTTCTTTCACTATGGAATTCATTCACATATGTAGAAAAATTGTTGAAATCATTTATTTTTCCCGCTAATTATTGATTTAGTTTAGCTGAGTGTCATTAATTTGATTATGTAAAAATTACTTTGAACTTTTTATAAAATTTTAACATGAATAATTAAATAATTTGATCCATATTACCCTGATCTGTATGTGGAAGTAACAAGAACCCAGTCTCTTTAGTCAGACTAATGGATTCTGTAGTTCCACCTGTTGCAAAATTATCTAGATTCTTATATTTCCGCTGTTTATTTAATTAAGTTTTATACCTATGTATTAATTATGCTTTAATAAAGTTGTTTAGAAAACAACAAAATATATCCCAATAGCTCCGTCAAGAAAAAAAAAATACTTAAGGAGAAGGGAGAAGATATAAGTGGAGAAGGTTCTTAAAAAACACAAAACAAAAAAATCAAATAAAAATCAAAGCAAACAAATCACTAACAATACCAATTGTCTATAAAGCAAGGAGTACCTAGAACATTCATACATTTATAATTTTTAATGGTATGATTATGGATGAAGTTTCTTTCAAAATTATTCATTCTTGTAGTGTATAAACCAATTTTTTAATGCTCAGGTATTTAAAAATAGAAGTAAAGCTTGTATTTCTAAAAAAGAGTTAAAAAAATACAGCAGCCTTATTCATAGTTGCCAAATTACTGAAAATAACCCAGATAATCATCAACAAAAAAGTAATAAATCTGTGGTATATTCATATAATAGATTACTACATAACAATTTAAAAAACACCAACAGATAAACACAAAAATATAATGAATTACAAAAAAAATTATGTGAAGTAAAAGAAGCCAGAACATTATATGAAATTTAATAAAAGCCAAATTAATTCATATGCTGTTTTGGAATTGGTTGGGGACTCAAATGAGAAGGGACGATAATACGTTTCCTGGGATGATGGGTATGCCCTTTAACCTATTTGGTGTGCAGGTTACAAGAATTTCTTAGTTTTCAAAATTTAATGAATTAACCACTTAAAGTCACTATATTTTATTGTATGAAAATTATACCTCAATATAAAAAATATAATCATGTATACCATGTATATTATATAAAGTTAACTACATAAATTTAACTAGATATAGAATCAATTCCTCTTAATTTTTAATTTGAGCAGAAACTTTCCCATTGTAGAAGACATATCAATCCATTTATTTTGTGCCTCTTCCCTTCCTCTTTGGTTTATCTGTATTCTGAGACTTAGAATATTTAAAAGTACCAATTTCAAAGGCCCTTCCACTTCTTCTTTGTCATTGTAGAAGTACTACAATTATTCTCCTGTTCTGCACTAGGTCTTAGAAACCACTGTGAAGCTAAGACCCCTTTTCTAGATATGCCACACAGTATTTCTTCCCTTTGGGCCTGCTAGGTCTTTCAAGTTCTTATTGGGCATGTATCATTTCTGGCCACAGCTTAGCAGATAATTCCCTCTCCTTGAGATCCATCCATTAGCCCTAACACCCTTGCTGCACATGCACAAACACAAACAAGCTTATCTACGTTCTCCTTTACTTCTATGATGACTACGTTAGTCCATTTGGGCTGCAGTAACAAAATTCCATGGACTGGTGGCTTAGAAACAAAGGAAATTTTGTCCATAGGCTTCTGGAGGATGAGGAGTCCAAGATCAAAGCCCTGGCAAATTTGGTGTTTGGTGAAGACATACTTCCTGGTTCATAGCAGTCTTTTCACTGTATCCTCATATGACTATAGGGGTAAGTGAGCTCTCTGGAGTCTCTTTTATATGAGCACTAATCCAAATTTTTAAGGCTCAATCCTCATGACCTCACCACCTCCAAAGGCCTCTGCTCCCAAACACCATCCCATTAGGGATTAGGTGTCAATATACAAATTTTGATGGGACACAAATATTCAGTCTATAGCAATGGTTTTCTTTCCTCTACAAAGATATAATAATTTCTACTGCTGGGACACGGAGTTGGAAATTACCTCTTATTTATTATATTTTTCCTGTAAATTTTCTGTCCACTATGAGTCCTTTCCACTTTCTAATAAGTACAGATTGTATCAATTGTAGCAAGTGACTCTGTTTTATCTTTGATTTAACTGTCATCTCTCTCCATGAAACACTGAGCACCGGCTGCTCAAAAAAAAAAAAAAAAAAGTTAAAATCTCATTCTTCTCCCTAAGTCATATATTATTGATTTCCAAAACCATTCCTGCATTCCAGAATTCATTCCTAAGAACCTACTCACTGTTTACCAGATCTGCACATGAATATTTCAGTATTATTGATGGAGTTATTATTTATTATTTATTTATTTATTTATTTCAGATCACTGTGTGTAAATCTCCCATTTTTTAGCCTCATAGAAAATCAGTAACTGATTATGCAACACATCTATCCATTTGTCATCATCCTTATTGTCACTATTTTGGCGCGGCAGTGTTACCTTTTCCCTGAATCAAGATCTACCAGACTTCCCTCTTCTTAACACCATCATAGCATCATTGTCACATGATAATCATTTGTAATCAGCCTACTTTGTAGTCAAAACTTTGCGGTTCTTTAAAGATGTCATATACTGCAACTCCTCTGGAACTTTACAAATTCAGTTCCTTCTACCTAGAATGTTTATATCTTTTCTCATTGATTAACTCTTACATATTCTTTGATCTCATCTTAGATACCAGTTTCACTGTGAAGTTTTCAAAGATACTCAAGAAGAGATTATATGCCTTTCCTGTGGTCTACCTTGTCCTCAAAAGAAGGAGCATAATATTTCTTATTGCATTTTATTATTTTTTAAGATTTGTATTTATGTATTTTTAGAGAGAGGGAAAGGGAGCGAGAAAGAAAGGGAGAGAAACATCGATGTGTGAGAGAAACCCCTCACTTGCCTCTCACATGCCCCCAACTGACCTGGCCTGCAACCCAGGCCTGTGCCCTGACCAGGAATTGAAATGGTGACTTTTGGTTTGCAGGATGACACCCAATCCACCAAGCCACACCAGTCAGGACTCTTACTGTATTGTAATGGCATATTTTCTGTCTCTCCCACTAGTAATTTGAAGGCAGATAATATCTCATTTATTTTAGCTTTCCCAATATTTAAAAATAACCTTCATAATTTCTGTTTAATTATATTGGTTGAAGCAAGTGATAAATAAGAAATCCACAATTACAGAAATTTGAATAAAAGTTAGAACATAAGGTTATTTATATCACATAGACTTCAATAAGTGTAACACCAACTATTACCATAAAGCATGAAAATGTACGTTTTCTGATTATATCACAATATACATTCTTTGTTTGATATTTATGTATTTATAACTTTATTTGATCATGTAGGTATAGTGCAGAGGTTTTTTGTTAATGTAATGTGCATAATTACATGTTTCAAGTTCCAGATTTTTCTCTAATGATTGATTAGTATAAAGCAATATTGAGGTGTTCTTTGTTATAACGGGGGGCCAGATGGACTGCTAGGTTGATTTAAGTCACGATTACCCAGGCTTAATGTGCCCTTCCTTATCCACACTTTAAAAGTATATAATCTAACAGTTTCTTACCTTCCATAAATTATCCATAAAAATATAAATATTGTCCTTACAATTTTTATATAGATTCAACTGATGGAATTCTTTTAATGTCAGCTAAATTATTGTCAAATGTGAAACAAGGTTTGACATAGCTGTTTAAAATCTGTCATCCAGATTTTAGTTGGATTATTTTATGAAGTCAACAAGGTAGTTTCAGTACACATTTAGCCAAAAGGAGAGTATACTTTTTTTTAACTGCCATTACTAAATTTTCCCATTTGTGACCTAAGGCAACCCTTTCATTTTGCATATCCACCATAAGGCTGATGGGTGAACAGATGGATTGAGTGCACTATTGGGTGCCCTTTCAGCTGTCTGTAATTCTCTGAATCACCACTGGATGATAAAGTAATATAAGTAAACAAACGAGTTTCATGAAAATGGAAATGTTGGAGTTTTTCACATCCAAATCAAACAATGTCTTATTCTATATCTCTAAAGTTAAATTCAGGAAATCCTACTGCAAAATCTTATATTTAGTATATTTGTAAATATATAATTTAGTCTCTTTTGTATCTAATCACGTATAGAGCAAAGCATTTCAGAAAAATCCAAATGTCATATGGCTGCATGCCAGCTATTTATTTTAAATAGTTTTAAATGTCTGCATAGAGGGTTGACATTGAATGACTTAATTATCTTAATTATTGATTACAATCT
Organism: Mormoops blainvillei; assembly: GCA_004026545.1. Taxonomy (NCBI): domain Eukaryota; kingdom Metazoa; phylum Chordata; class Mammalia; order Chiroptera; family Mormoopidae; genus Mormoops; species Mormoops blainvillei. The sequence continues at coordinate 137,983 of PVJD01001077.1, forward strand.
TTAAAATATCATAGCAATCAGCAATAAGAAACTAAGACTACTTATTGCTCTTAATCTATTCGCCTGTTATTAAGATGTTGATTAGGCAAAAAAGATCATCAACAGAACTAAGTTTAACTTTTGTTATACACAGAATTAATAGCCCTATGACTCTCTCTGTCATTAATCATATATCATTAATGCTAAGGCGAGTTTTCACTTTCAGAATTAAAATTGCTGACATACAAACTTACAAAGCCATTTTCAGGGACAATTCTCTCAATATAGAGCGCACAAAAATTACTTTTTTGTGTTATATAACTAGAAACCTTAGTATCTATATGAGATATCTCCATACTTCTTCCAAACATACATATGTTACTTATATACCATTCCATTGCCCATATTAAATGCATAATACTTATGGTAAACACATTGGTAAGTATATCATTTGGTTACTTTTGTATATAATCATGTGTAGATTATATGCCAAACACGTTTGAGCAGCAATCATGGACTTTCAAAAAGAAGGTTAGAAAGTTACAGAGTGAGTAACTGGGCCCGAACAGATCTGAATCCCCTGTTGGTTCTGCCACTTTGTAATATATGACCTTAAGCAAGTTACGCTACTTGACACCTATAACTACTTTGTCCTCATCAATAAACACATAATATCCTTTTCTCTGTGTTATTGTGAAATTTTAAAGGAATTATTGGTGTAAAGTGCAGTTCAGTCAATATATAGACAATGTTTTTCTTTATTTTAAGAAAAGGAGAAAGAGATTACTGAGTTTGGTAGTTATGAGTCCTCTATTAACATAATATGAGCAAAATAATATTGTCTTTTGAGGCTTGACATATAAAATCAGTATATGTTTTGTCAACACAAGGATAGTAAAGTTACCAGAAAGAAAAAAAATAGTCCCTATGACATTGAATGTGTTATCTTAGTCACAGGAAGAAGATGAGGCAAATATGGGGATAGATATGTAAGTTAAAGAAGCAAGCATCAGCAATGTCCATCTGAGCTGTCTCCAAGGGGAGAGAGAGGCTTCACATATAGGCAAAATCTTCCTAGTCGATGTCTTTTGGATGTGTTGACAAATAACTTCAGAAGTCTAGGCAGATGCATCATGCGCCCTTAGGCATTTGGTCTAGGTTCATGCTCAGTCGTTTTACTTCATGGTTGCAATTTGGCTTCTCCTTTAAGTGCTTCACAGAGTGAATGAACATGTTTGTTTTCCACATAGCTTTTAAGAAGTATCGCTATTATTTTATGACGTCTTTAACAAATTTTACTGCCACTTAATACATTGGTAGAAAAATATGTGAAAGTAGGAGATGGTAATTTTGCCTGTCTTGAGAGTTGTCTCAGTCCTATAAAAATTCTTTATTCATGCTTTATGTTTATCTATAAATAAATAGTATATAAAATATACATATATATCAATGTATAAAGATTAGTTATATATGTAAATATAATATAGATGTTGAGATAGAGATGTAAATATAGATATGCCAATATCATCTTCTCTGTGAACTTATGTTGTACTTACTTCTTTTTATTCGGGAATCATAGTTTTTGTAGCTCTGACCCTCACAGGTATGTTATGCAAATGTACCTGGAAATCAGGATGCCCTACCTGCCTCAACAACATGCCCCATTCACATATTGGACTGAAAGATTTAAACACTCTTAATGATCAGATAGTTTAAAAATCATTGATCCAAACAAGTAAATAGATCTTTCTCTTTTCAATACATTTCACATCACCAAGACCAAAAGTAGATACTGATTTCTCGATTGTTCTAATTAGTTAATTTTGCAGTGAAGACGAGGAAGTGCCTATTTCATACTCAGGAGTGGTCATGCAGTGTTCTCACTCATGTAGTCCTTTCAGGAAAACTGCATCAATAGTGCTCATTCCTCTAAAACAGGGAGACTTACTTTTCCACATAACCTGTGAAATCTTGCATGCATTTAGTTTTCTGCTCTTGTTATCTAGAAGCAATATTGTTGATGTGGAAAGAGGGTTGCTTCTATCATCCTTATAGAAGGACTTTGTCAGTGCTGTTTCTATTTTCTAATTTACTCTGAAAGGATCCCTTTGGTTACTTTGTGTTTTTGCAAGGCACAACGATAAGTGATAGGAGTATGGGTAGGGTAACTCGTCTCTGAGATACATATGAGCATTCAGAGGTCTCAAAGGTGTGTAGCATGTGCACGTGTGTTTGTATGTATGTGAGAGAGAGAGAGAATTTCTGAGAAAATTCTAAATAAATCAATTTAGAAAAATATCTCTGGGAAATGTGAAGGTTAGCTTGTATTAGTGAGCAGGATAAGAATGACGAACTAAGAAGTTTTATATTTATCATGGAATCAGAGATAAGTCAGAGAAGCACTTGAGGCAGCACAGTCTTGATTAGATTAATGTCTTATCATGTTAATTCTGATATCAGAAAGGACAATTGATTGGTAAGGGGGATGGGAAGTGTGTGGGCTATAGCGGTGTTATTAAATAAAAGGTTTTAGACTTAGGAGGTAGTAAGGACAATAAGAAGAACATAAAGTTGAGAGCAGCTCTTTTTTTTCATTTTAAATTTGATTTGGTTTCTTACCATAATGAAAAGAAGGAGCAATACTCATTGTACACACTGAACACTATTCAAGAAGCAGCTTCCTGCCCTGGCTGGTGTGGCTCAGTGGATTGAGCATCAGCCTACGACCCAAAGGGTCTCCAGTTTGATTCCCAGTCAGGGCACATGCCTGAGTTGTAGGTCAGGTCCCCAAGGGGGGGTGCTCGAGAGACAGCCACATATTGATGTTTCTCTCCCTCTCTTTCCCCCTCCCTTTCTCTATAAAAAAATTAATAAATAATCTTTTTAAATAAATGCGGTTTCCTCTGTCCTTATGTTTCTAACCCTGGGAACTTGTATGATGTAGTAAACTATTATAGTCTCTGTCCTTCACTGTAGAATATACATATGCAACAATCTCTTTGTACAGCAATTCAGATCTTAGTTTCCAGCTTCAGTCTGAGGTGGTTAAGGCGATCTTCTTGACCATCTGTTCCGGCTGGTGTACCCCATCAGTTTCACTGTTAATAACTGCCATTGGGGCTGTTTTTTTCTGACGCATGCACACCCAGGTCAATAACACCTCTTAACTCAGTTACAGCCTGTGCATGCAATTCTTTACCAATGTTCTGTACTTCCTACCGACCCTCCTACCTTTATTCTTTCTAAGTTTTATCTTTTTTCTATCAATTCATACTCTTTTCAGCTGAACTGCTTCCTGTGTTCCATGAGTCTATCAAGTATTGTGAGTAGCGTGTGTATGTGCATACGCCTTAGATGGAGCAGTATGGAGAGCTGCACTCAAACACCAGAAGGTCAAAAACATTTTTATAATAATATAACATATTATTTTATTTCTTTACTCATTTTTATTCCCTCATGAATGTACACTGGAGCTTTCTTTTTTTGTGATTTAATTTTTATTGTATTTTTTTTCTAAACACTAGAGTTTTCCACAGACAAAAATATACTCAAAATTACCCGTGTGAGGCCAGACTTTCTATTTCCAACAAGATTTATATCACATCAGATTGATTACAGAGGCAAGCATGAAAATTCATCTTTCTTCTATTAAGCTAAACACTATAGGGAGTTTCAAAACTGTAGAACCATGTGTCCTTTATATTTTTGAAAATATTGTTTTTCATAAAATATTTCTGAAAATATATAGTGGACTTTTGCAATAATTTTTACTATTCTTAGTTTTAATGTCTAATATAGTAAATATTAATGCATATAACATAATCAAACTCCCTCTAGTTTCCTCAATAATTTTCTAATAGTATAGAAGGACCTTGTATCCTAAATTTTGAGAACACTCTCCTGGAAGACACTTAGAAGTCTAACGAAGATTTAACATCCTTGTTACAGAAACTTGTATCTGCAAAGTATATAATGGGACGTCCTAGGAATAAACTGTTGTAAAACATGACAGAGCCCAAATTTTCCCCCAACAACTGCTACTGTATTAACCATGCAACATATTTTTTTCTGTATGATATCAATACTAATCACATCAGAAAGCATCATAAAAATGGCTAGTCAGAAAAGTGAGCCTATACATAATTCTCATCATTTACAGAGCAATATCTAGCTAAACTCTTAATTGAAAAATCCTTAAATGTTACTTTATATCACAAGCCAAGGGCAATTAGGCATTTCATGCTGAGTTGGCACATCCCCAATTGTAAAGATTGATATGGTTAACAATAAATAGCAACCAAACACTCAAGGTAAAGGTGTCAAGATAATATAAAAGCCATAAATCAGAAATGAATATATTCTTTTCATGAAAAAATATCTAAACAAAATATATTTTAAAATCTCCATAACAACACTCTAGTCTTTTTCTTTATGCCTTGACCGCTATAATAATTTTTAGTGATTTCAAAATCCAGAAAAAATGTCAATTCAACACCTCGCTCTCTCCGGTCTTTGACCTTCCTAGTTTCAGATGCCTTGTTGTTCACTGTAAGCAGGCATTTTTGTCCACACGTGCTGGACTCCTGTTAGCACCTTGTCCACACTACTTCCAAAATATAAGTTCAACTATCCTAATAAAATAATGAATTTTACATTAGGAGACTTATTACAAGAGTACTCGAATGGTTATCCTAAATCCCCTTACTATTTTCAACACCCTCTAAGGTGTGTTGCCATAATATCTTCTAATTACATTTTCAGTCAATCAGCCTGTTTATGTAGTAAATCATTTTTAAAAAGTTATATCATCTGTTTGTGCTCCTGGTCCCTGAACCTTGTCCGAGGCCAGTACTCAGCTGAGCATCATATATTCTTGGAATATGTCTGTGTCTCTAAAGAATGTGGCCTTTCCTCTGCCTCTTTCCCCCTCATGGAGAAACTCCTGATTCCTTAGCAGCGGAAAGTCTCACTTATCCACCTTCAATCTTTTCTCACCCACTCTGTTTTTGTTCCTTACAGATGTAAGCAGGTTTCCATGCAAATATGCTTTGATTGCATTTACCCATGTTACTACAATTACGAGTCTTTCTTTTTTTCTTTTTAAAACGGTATTATTTTTAGAGTGTGTTACTTTCAATGGTCACAAAGAAAGTTCTTCTCTTCTTACATCTGTGTTTGCCCTTATGTTTCCATTGCTTTTGCTCCTCATAGATCTGAGCAAGGTCCTAGGCGAGTGCTATGGCTTCCTTGTGTTTCCTCCTCTCACTACTATTATGAACCTTTGTTTCTTTTCTGTTTTTTAAATTTACCTTTTTTTTTTACCTTAATCACATTTGAAAGACCCTTATGCCTCACACAATAATGCATTCACAGTTTCCAGGGATTCAAAGGTGGATATCATGGGTGGCTAGACAGAGGCCCAGATTCCACACTTGGAATCAACAGAGGTCAATGCAGGCCTCAGAAGTGTCAGCAAACTTGCAAGACAAGAGTAAGGCATGGAATTGCTCTGAACTTTTGCTTTCTCCTTTGGTCAAATAAGAAAAATAGGAGGGATTCGCTACTTCACTCACCATGTCAGACAGCAACCTGAGGCTGTCACGTTACAGGGAATCCTGGGATGAGGCTCCTTGCAACGTCCTGGGGGAAGCAGCACAGAGAGCCCGATGCCCCTGTCAGAACACATCATAAACAACCTGCTTTGGATAAAATAGCTACCACATCGATACACTGGGTTTGACACCATTGAACAAGGTTGAAGAGTGAACTTGCCCGTATTTCAGGAGACTTGGGCTTTAGTGTAGTGACAGTAAGAGAATGATGTGGGAGAGGGGAAGAAAAAGATGCTCGAAACCCTTACTGCCCTGAATTCAAGCTACACATAATTTAATGGCAGCATCACCACAGCATAACTCGAACTCATGGCAGGATAAAATGCGGTTGCAGATTCAGGGGGACCGGACCACCGGGCTCATGCCTCCAGTTCATCCAGGCCAGTTTGTGTCTCTGACAGAGACACAGGGAAGCGGTTTGGGGGACAGCTCAGAAAAACTGAGGACATCCCTTCATAAATGGTCTTGTTTTTAGAATGGATTACTTTCAATTACCATGAACACTCTTCATTTCTCGCACCTCTTTTTGCCCTTATGTTTCAGTGGTCTATTTAACCTTGATGAGTATCCATGTTTCCTATTTTCTCAGCTTGCTGTGTGCATTGGCTTAGCACTCACAGGTAAAATTTGCTTGCCCGTCTTCTGTTTCCTTCACTGTTTTTTCTTTTTGTGCCTTTAATAACAGGAAAACCCACCTCTCTATATACATTTGTCCTTCTATGTACCTCTGCACTATATCTATATCTATATCAGCTATATCTGGATTAATATCTATCTATAGTCTATGTTTTTTTCTTCGATATAGTGACTCTGAATTTTCTATCTCAATTATTGACTTTACCAATAGCTGCTTAAAGTTTTGTTTGCTTGTTTGTTTGTTTATCTCAGTATTTTTAAAGCTCCCTTATTCACTATTTCTTTCTTGGATCTCATTGGGCCATTTTATCTTCTACTTCAGAGAGAAAAAGGAGTTAGGTGACAGCAAGTAAATGAAACTTTGCTTTACTCCATTTTTGGACTTTTTCCTTCAACTTTTTTCCTCGCTTTCCGTTCATTCCTTTTGCAAAATATGAGGAAGGCTTTCTTATTTACCCTTGTGATTTTATGTATATGTATATATGTATATATTATATATATGCATGTATATGTATATATGTTCTTCTGACTACCAAAACACAGTTATTAGAAGCTTATAAAAACAGAGGCATATAAAAAATAAAATGAATGGGCATCTCTACCAACCTAGAAATAACTGGTATTTAAATTTGTATCTCTTTTTTCCTCAGGACCTACTAAAATACTTGTTTTAATAGTAAATTTAATTATAAATTTTATATATGCTTTTGTCTCCTGTTATCGTCATTTAAATTGTCTTATGCTCTAGAGACTATTCATTCTGGACAGACTTGCCCCAAGCATATATTCATTTATTAATTGCAACATTTAATCTTCACAAAACCCTGTGGGACAATTACTACAGATGAGTGTCTTGAGGCTCAGAGAGGGAAGTGATTTGTCCACGACAACAGAATTACTAAGTAGCTGAGCTAGCATTCAAATCCTGGGTCTCACTACTGGCTACTCAGTATTCTGCAATATCATACACAATGAAAAGGGGGAAGGTACAGAAAGAAACAAGAGAACCATAAGCCGAGAGATCACCAGGAAGTGACTGGTCATAGCCAAGCTCGAGGATCAATGTATGACATCAATGACACAGTGTATGACACTGAAAACAGAGAATGAACCTTCAACAATGTTATATACCACTACTAATGGGGAGAAATAAATTTCACTTTTGGGGCACCTTGCACTATTTGGTGTGTGTGTGAGTGTGCATGTACTGCATCACATGGTGATAGCGAGCGGCCAGTCTGCCAGTGAGTCAATAATCAGAAATTCACAGTGATAGGTCAAGCGACTATATGAGAAAAAAGTAGCGAGAAACTCTGACAAAGAAATAACTTCACTCATTAACCTCTTCATACAAATATGACTACCTCCTTGTAATCAACCTCGATCTCTCCCTCTTTCCCTACTAATTCTTGTCCTGCAATGTCGTACCTTCTTGGCTCTGTCTTTTGATGATGTGAATGTTTTTGATATATTCATAGCACATTATATGTCTATTTTTTCATTATTATCAACTTTACAATGTAAACTTAAACTTCAAGTTTCCATAACTGACTCTTTCAAATTTTAGTGTTGCTAAATCTAAAGCATTCAGGCAGAAATAATAGCTTTTATTTTCTAAATCAAGTGTCCAGGGTTTCAGGTACTGTGGAGGCACAAAACTTGAGCAGATGGTACTTTACAATTAATATAAGTTTAGAAAGCAGGATGCTGATTGTATAATAGCATTTACTTTGCCTATTAGTGGATATTAAATTTTACTTATGTAGTGCTTTAGAAAAATTACTTTACACTCTACCACCTTTGACCTTTCAGGAGATTAGGAAATTAGAAGTTATTGAGTGAGGAGATCCAACAAAATTACAATTACAGAAACCTCTGAATGCTGCATGTAATTGAATTTATCCACAAGCCAAAAATCAATGCAGTCATCCAGAAACACACCAAATGTGACATTCAGCTTTTTCTGCTTTATAAAGCCTAATTGATATTGGAGGAAGTAAATGAGAAAAATAGGCAGTCTTATGGTAGGAGTCTCTAAGGATATATCAAATAGCCATTCATAAGAGTTAAGGGTAATTCATATTTCTGAATGTCCATTGATGGCAGCAATTAAGAATAATTCCTTTCTGATGCAGTTCTTACAATCTCTCCTTGCATTCTATGGGGAATATAAAGAGAAGACACCATTTAGTGGTTGGGTATTGGCATATGATAGTTTTTGATACATCTACTTTGGGAATGAAAGTAAAAAATGTGACAGCTAATGGATTAATGTGAGAGTTTTTATATATTTTTAAAATGATTAGGTAAATAGTGACAAGTTACAGCAAAATAACACTATACTTTTTTAATAATATGAGGATAATGTCAGAGGCTTCAACATCCAATTTCTAAGTTGTGTTGATATAACACTTTTGCTGTTGCTTCCCACCCAAATAGACTATCCCTCTTTACACACATACACATGCATGGGCAGGTACTCATGCATTTGTACATTTCATCAATACTAAAAGGCCCAGTTACCTTCACTGTGCCGGAGAGATGTGGAGCTCTCCTACCCACCGACTATTTTAGCAATTATTTCTACGCAAGACTTATTTGTTGTCTATTCACATGATTAATAATAGTGTTACTCAAAGCATGTTCTACAGACTGGTGACGGTCTGCAAATTTGCCTAGAAGGGTGGGACTTAACAATCGTATTTATTTTTAGTGTCTGATAATCAAAAATTATAAGAAGGTCTGTTTTCAGTAGCAGCTTTCTTAATATCCTAAAGTCACATGAGTATATTCTTGCTTTCATTATACACTATACATATATATTATTGCCATATATACTATATCACATGTTTAAAATTCAGTTTATAAAAATATCCAAAGTCCTTCTATCATAAAAGGTAGATTCTCTATGCTTAAAGTAGAATTTTTTTCCCTTTTAAAGAAGAACTCCAAATAATTCTGAATCAGAATGTTAGAATCAGAACTATATCTCTGCTTTATATGCTCGCCACCCTTGATCCTCCATCTGTATATAAATTCTTTAAGGGAACACAACTGTATCTTTTTTGCTGTTGTGTCCCATGGGTCCAACTCAATATAGCTCTTATTATATTCTGAATACGTATTTATTTAAATAATTACTCATCAATCAAAAATTATATAATAACTCCATTGTCATTACTAATTATTTAGGTCTGAAGTAATGACCCACTACCTGAGATGTGCTTTTTTTTCTATTTTGTTACATAAAACTTCATACATCTACATTTTGAACTGTAACAATGATTAAAACTATACCTACTGAAACTCTGCAATGGCATACTTAATTATTGTAATGTGAAAAATTAAAAATGCCAAAACAGTAAATATCATATAATTATAAACTTAATATGGTTTCTTATAATTATATCTACCTATTTTTGTAAACTTGACTTTTAGAAACTACCCAAACTTTAATTTCAAGGTGGTGAGCTGCTTTCTGTCATGCAAGAATGGAAACCTGAGCTTATCATTAGTGTAGATAGTTCCTTTAGGTTATGCATTAATTTGAATAAATCATATAGTTGCACAAATTTAAAACAAGTACCAACATATTATTCTTGAAGAAAACTGTGAAATCACCTAAGCCTGAAGAATGATGTTCAGAAAGAATATGCTTTCTAGTTTGATTACATAAATGGTGGGGCCACTGAAGTGTAGACACCTCAATTATAGGCTCGAGACGTTCATTGATATAAAAGCTCCATACAAAATATCTCTGTATTGCTATGATTAAGTCATATATATGTGATGACTTCCGCAATGTTATTTCTACTCCAACCAATACCATCAACTCCAAATTTTCTATCCTGCTTCCTACATGGTATCGCCTATTGTTTATTTAATAATAGGCCAAACTTAACATGGATGAAGTATAACTGATTTTACAACAGAACTGTTTTGCTCTCAGTCTTCCACATCTCAGTAAAAAGGCCTATAAGACACCTAGACAATTAAGACCGTAAACCTAGGACAGACCCTTGATTTTCTCTTTTACTTTTCTTTACTACTCTATATTAAATGCTCAGTAAGACAATTCAATCTGCAAAATATATGTCTGAAATCCACCCACTTCTTTCCATATTTATTATCACTCTAGACCAAGTCAAGATTACTTCTAATCTGATTTATTGCTATTGCCTTCTTAACTGATTTCCTTCTTTCGTTTTTGCTTTTTGCAACCCATTTTCTGTCCAAATACAAAAGTTATTTTTGACATATAAATTCAATCTTTCCATGCTTTAATTAAAATACTGTAATGAAAACTGCTTAAATATAATAATAATATCCAAAATATTTTTCATGACCTACATGTCTCTGCGTTACTGGGTCTTGAATATTATTCTAACCACTGCCCCTCATTTTTCCTACTTACTTGCTATGCTTCAACCTTATCTCAAGATCCACTCTGTAATTTACATTACTTCATTTTGTAAAACTCAGTTCTTGGATTGTTAACATCTGTTGTGGGCACTCTTTAAGATGGTTCCCAATAATCTTTATTTTCTGGTAGTCAAGTTGTTGTTTAATCCCCTCCTTGAATGCGGGATAGAACCAGTGGCTCATTTGTATGAATAAAATATGGCAAAAATGTGACATCACTTTAAAATCAGACTACAGAAATACTGAGGCTTCACTCTCTCAACTGCTTCCTCTGAGGGGAATCCGCTACGTGTTGCACACTGCCTTGTGGAGAGGCTCCCATGGCAAAAAACTAATGTTTCCATGGGACATTCAACAATGACCTGGCATCTCTCCAGATAACGACATCTCTCCTGATAGCCACATCTCAGGATTATAGTAATCCCTCTTTCCTTTACCTTTAGAGTTGGTGGGAGTGATGATTTCTGCTGTTGCTGGTCCCAAGGGTCCTTCTCTATTTCTTTTAGTTCCTCTAAACCCTGTCACACCTTTATAGATAGTTCTTTATTAAAATTTCTCAAATTATTCAGTTTAAGTGTGCCGTATATTTTCCATTAAGACATAGAAGTACCTCAGAGAATAAGAGCAGGCTCCCATTAGGAGGCAATTAGTAGCCCCAGCTGGTATAGCTCAGTGGATTGCACGTTGGCCTGTGAACCAAAGGGTAACCAGTTCGATTCCCTAGTCGGGGCACATGCCTGGGTTGCGGGCCATGCCCCCATTGGGGAGCATGAGAGAGGCAATCACACAATGATGTTTCTCTCCCTCTCTGTTTCCCTCCCTTCCCCCTCTGTCTAAAAGTAAAATAAATAAAATCATTTTTAAAATATTTTTTAAAAAGAAGCAATTGGCAGTTTTGGTAGATGGTCAACTTATACAGAGAATCATGGCTAAAAAAGAAAGAATAACATGACATGAGAGATCAAAATGAGGGACTTGCATGAAAAACATACACAGTTTGTTTTGCAACTTCCTGGCCTTTTCATTCAACCAACAGAAGATGCTATCACAGCTAGTAATACAAAATCAGTGGTCAACAGTGGCACTAATCATGGTTCTTACTTTCCACCAGAGGGGTGTGTGTGTGCATGCTTATGCACACACGCACACACACACAAATAGTATTATATAATTTGGGAGTGATTCCAGGTTCAATGAAGAGAAAAACATGACAAACAGCTTAAACTAAAAACATTTAATAATTTCATGAGGAAAGTGCGGATGTAGGTGATATTAGAGGCTTTTGTTGTTGTTGCTTTTTCCAGCAACTCAATGATATCAGTAAAGCCCCAGGATTTTCCAGCTTTATGAGCAGCTATTCCTTAAACGCCTATTGCCTTATAGTTATAAGATACTAGTAGAAGTGCTGAACATCACAATTACATTCGAAAACAAAAACCAAGGTAGGGAATTGAAGGAATAACAATAAGAGCCCTTGTTTTGTGTAATTGTCTATTTTATTATTGGAGTCTTTTTCAGGAGTCCTAAGTCTCACCCCTTCTTTTCCTTGCTAGAATTTGTCAAAAAAGACATCTTGAACTTCAAGGGAGACAGGGAAGGCAGATAACTAGCAAAAGATAGTGGAAACAGTGTCACTATGATTTATCCCTAGAGCTGGAGGAAAAGTCCACCTGAGATTCCTGGATCTAAGTAACTTTTGCCATAACAACAACACAAGTATCAGTAATATTAAAGAGAATGAATAGGATAAAAGCTGTGGATAACAACTAATACTCCCTGCGGTAAACATTCATCATAACATACTGTGATTACCTACTTATATTGCTTTAATTCTACTAGATGAAGTATGTGTTTCTAGTCCCAATATTAGTGTTTTTCACTCTTTAGTTACTTAATAAATGTTTTTTGAGTTAAAAAATAGATAAATCCTGGCAGACATTGTGACAAATGGAATTTACCTCTAATTCTTGCTAATATCTGATTAGTAGGTCCATTAATTGTACGTTTGGGTGCTTAGAGTAAAGAAGAACTGAAAGAATCTAGTGAAACTTCCCATGCATTTAATCTCAGAGAGATGATAATTCAGCATCTGCATAAAAATATATAATTGGAGTGATACCCAATTTCATTTTGAATCAGTGCTATTATTAGAAAATGCCTGTATTTGCATTTGCTGGAACCATATACTTCCTCTTTCATCCCTGCCTTAAAAATTAGTTTTCTTGATATTCAGATTATCTACATTTTTCCAAGTTCTTGTTATTTCAGTTTTATTTCATCATTTCCAAGTACCTGGTGTTAAGTGTTCTGCACACTATTTCAGATATGTGTTTTTGACTGCTGATTAACATATTTTCTTTTTTGTCTGATAAGAAGGGCTGTCATATCATACTTTTTCTAACATTGATCTTTTACTTCATGCCTAAGGTCAAAAGCACACTATTTGTTTATGGTGCAATCTGTACGTATCTAATTTCCAATCTATATCACAAGCTCCTTCAATACAGGAACTATTTTCTAGTTTATTTTACATCTCTATGACATCTAAAAGTTTCCTAAGTAATAAAGAAAAAAAATTTTGCAGTAGAAGGACAAGGAGATTTGGCATCCAAAATATGCATGGAATTGTAAGTTAACATTAAAAATTAATTTATTGTACCTAAACAGACTTTCATAAAAAATGTACCCACTAGTTTATAACTCTGCTCATAGAGTGTACACAATCATATGTGTGCATACAAAAGCACACACGTCTGCCCACGTTTTTGTATTCTCTCTCTGATACTGACTTATTCACAAGAAGTGGGTTTCTTTTTCACTTTTTATTTTCTGCATAGTAAGCACAAGGGATAACTTCCCATGTGAGAAGTTCTGCAGTCATCTAGGTTCTTTTCCTGAGACTAATTTATCATAGTCACAAAGACTAGAAAACCTATCTTTTTCCAAAATATAAGCTGCATTCCAAATTCTTAATTCTCCAGGAAATAAATTCAACCAGAAATAATATTTGAAAGACATAAATTTGTATCACTTTCTTTTTTCTTCTTATATTTTAACCATCTTGTTTTTAATAACATACATTAGTATTATTTCAAACCCATGTAAAAGGAAAACATACCAAATAAAATTCCAATGCTTAGTTTGAAAGGACGGCATACATGCACCCACACACATTTCATTCGATAGTTGCATTTGGTCTGCTTTTATTCACCCGCTTTTAATTTTCAATGTTATTTTTGGACGGAGTCAAGGAAATTCTAGTAAGAGAAAGTATTATACCTTATTTACAAACTAAAGCAACAAAAAATAAGATAAAATTCACAGATAGCCACTTAAAGAAATAATGAATTGTTACTTACCCTATGAAAAAAGGAAGAACATCTGCAAGACAGCTCAAGGAAACACAATGAAAAAAAAATTATGAAGAGAAGTGACTTCCATAGGAAACAACAAAACATGAAGCTTGAAATAAAGTTAGAAATTAATAAATAATAATTATCTTTCAGACCCAATATGATGAGAAATAAATTTGAAGTGTTATCCAAGAAAATATAGTGATATGGGAAGGAATTTAAGGGATTATTTTTTGCAGTTCATATTAGCTGAATAATTCCCCTTAAAAAGAGTAGTTTATTTTTCAAATAAAGTGTTCTGAAAAGCATTTTTTTCAGTCTTTCAGAGCATGCATGTAAGGGATATAATTAGGTCTCCTTGCAAACATTTTTAATATCAATTTTATCTTTTATTTCAAAAGTTCTCAGAAATTTTAATAAAATGTAAGGTTAGCCATACAGAGAGCATTCATATTTTATCACCAGAAGTAGACCAAAAGACTTTTTGAGGCAAAAATCTGCTGCATTATTGTTTATATATTTCATAATGCATTTGAATGAAGTAAGAGACTGGAAAATTACTAACTTCAGGGATTAAAATCCTATTCATATTGATGATATCTATTGCTGTCAAAACACTGAAGATTTTTAGTTCAAAGAAACAACTAAACGTGCACAAGTTTCTTCTGTAGGAATTTGGAATATGAAATTGTAACGTAGGGAAGTGTGCTTTTAAGGAAGCTTCAGCTGAGAATACACAAGAAAATGGTGTACAAACTCAAATGATCTTTCTAGAACATGTGGGATTTAAAATGTAGTTTCTAAGATTCACTCTTAGCTTTCTAAGATTAATTAGGCCTTAGGAACATGAATTCACCTACCAGAATTACACTTAAACAAAGTTTAGGATTTAGATATATCTTTTGAGAGGTATACAATTCAATCCACTACAACATATAAATACCATGCATTCTCATTGCAAAGTAATGGAAAATACCAGGCATGCCTTTTACAAGTGACTATACATTGGTTTATTTTTAAAAAGAGAGTATTGAGAAAAAATGTAAAGATTATCTTTATAAACAGTACATTTTTGGTTTTTTGTGAGTAAATGGTTTCATGGTTAAGAGATGCTGGTTAAAAAACAGACATGCTGGTATCCAGAGAATAATTCTGTATCTCTTAATACCTTGGATTTTTTAAAAAACAGATTTATTTTTTAGAGCAGTTTTGGGTTCATAGCAAAATGAGCTTAAAGTACAGAGACTTCCCATATACCCACTGGCTCCTTGGACTCCCCATTATGCTCACTTATGAATTCATCTGTTTTTTTCACTAATACCACATGGCTTGATTACTTCAACTTTAGAGTCTGGAAGTCAGGAATTGTCAACCTTCCAGCCTGGTTTTCCTTCAATATTTTGTTAACTATTCTTGGTCTTTCTTCTCACTATATAAACTTAAGTGTCAGTTTTACATGTCAGCAAACTATATTGCTGGGATTTTTATTTATATTGCACTGGTTCCATAGGTCATATTGAACAATATTCACATCTTGACAGTGTGGACTCTTTCTATCCATAAATGTTACATACTCTCCATTTATGTAATTCTTGGATTTTGTTCATCAAAGCTTTATAGATTATATCAGATAGCTATCGCACATGTATTTTGTTAAGTTATGCCTAAGTATTTTATTTATTTAGGTGCTAACACAAATGGTACTGTGATTTAAATTTTAAGTTTCACTTATTCACTGCTGCTGTATAGGGAAGTAATTGACTTTTGTATATTAACCTGTACCCTGCACATTTTTTATTATTACTAACTAATTCAAGAGTTTTATTGAGGACATTTTCAGGCTTTCTACCTAATCATATTCAATTCATGAACAAAGACAATATTTTTCCTTCCTTGCCATATGTATCCCATTTATATGCTTATCTTGCCTTATTGCATGGCTAGGACATACAGTACAATGTTAAAAGGAGCAGTGAAAGATGAGGTCAGTATTCTGTTTCTAACCTTAGTGAGAAAGCTTCTAGTTTCTCATCAATAAGTATATTTGCTGTGAGTTTATTGTAAATGTTTTTTATTAGTTGAGAAGTCCCCCTCTATTCCTAATTTGCTGGAAGTCTTTATCATGAATGGGTGTTAATTTTTGTAAAATGCTTTTTCTACATCTATTAATATGATCACATGATTTTTGTCTTTATTCTGTTGCTGTGATGGATTACATTAATTGATTTTTACATATTGAATAAGTCTTGCATATCTGAGATAAGTCTACTGGTTGTGGTATATTATTCTTTTTCCACGCTGCTGGATTTGATTTCCTAACATTTTGTTGAGGACTTTGGGCCTAAGTTCATGAGAGATGATGGACTATAGTTTATTTGTAGCCTTTATCTGGTTTTGGTAGAATGAGTATTTCCTCTGCTTCTATTCCTGAGATTGTAGAGAATTGGTATAAAATCTTCCTTAAATGTAGAATTCACCACTAAATTCATTTGGGTCTGGTATGTTCTGTTTTTGGCATTATTAATTATTGCTTCAATTTCTTTAATAAATATAGTTCAATTCAGGTGGTCTATTTATTCTTATGTGAGCTTTAGCAGATGTCTCTTTCAAGGACTTGGCCCATTTCATGTAGGTCATCGAATTTGGTGGCACAGAGTTGTTCATAATATTTCTTTATTATCCTTGTAATGTCCATCATCACCTCTGTAGAGATGCACCCTATTTCCTTTTTGATATTAGTATTTTTGTGTAACTTATTTTTTTTCTTGTTTAGCCTAGGAATGGGCTCATCAATGTTATTAACCTTTTCAAAGAAACAGCTTTGGTTTTATTGGTTCATTCTATTGATTTCCTGTTACAGTGGTTTTGATCCACAACATTTTTTTTATTTCTTAGAATTTTCAACTCTATACTACATTACCTATCTGTTAATGCACACTATATATATTTTTTCCATTAGAGCTCTTAGCATATCAGTCACAGTTGTTTTAAGTTCCCAGGCTGAAAACTTCAACATCGCTTCCCAGAGTCTACTTCTGATGGTAGTGCTGTCTCTTGAAACTGTGTTCTTCACATTTTGCGAGGTCTTGTAATTTTTTTTTGTTGACAGCTGGACATGAGGTACTGGCTAAAAGGCATTGATGTAAATAATAACGTGATGGTGAGGTACAGAGTAAGGAGAAGTGTTCGATAGTCCTATAATTCGGTCTCAGACTTTTAGCGAGCCTGTGTCCCTAGGCAGCGAACTATTCAAGTGCCTCTCAGCTTCTTTTCTCGTTTGGATGGGATGGGATGGATGGAGTGGGCTATAGCTGAATATTTTCCTTTGTTCATGTGGAAGGATAAAGTGGGCTGGAATAGGGTATTTCTTTCTCTCTAGAATTAGTAGACACTGACAACATTCCAGTGGGTCAGGCTCTGGTACATAGTTTCTCTTGAGAGCAAACCTTACTAAGACAGAATGCTCTCCTGTATTTCAAAGCCCAGAGAGAGCAAAAGGAAGGAACTAATCAAGATCAGAGCAGAACTGAATGACATAGAGACTAAAAGAACAATTCAAAGGATCAATAAATCCAGGAGCTGGTTCTTTGAAAAGACAAACAAAATTGACAAGCCTTTAAGCAGACTCATCAAGAAAAAAAGGGAGAGGAGCCAAATAAATAAAATCAGAAACAAAAGGGGAGAGATCACAACTGATACCACAGAAATACAAAGGATTGTAAGAACAACTATATGCCCAGAAATTTGAAAACCTGGGTGAAATGGACAAATTCATGGAAAAATATAATCTTCCAAAACTAAATGAAGAAGAAGCAGAAAGCCTGAACAGACCGATAACAGCTGGTAAAAATGAAGCAGTAACCAAAAAACTCCCATAACACAAAAGCCCAGGACTGGATGGTTTCGCAGGAAAATTTTACAAAACATTTCTGGAAGACCTAACCCCTGTCCTCCTGAGACTATACCAAAACATCCAAGAAGAAGGAACTCTCCCAAATTCTTTTTATAAGACCAGCATCATCCTAATCCCAAAACCAGATAAAGACACAAGGAAGAAAGAAAACTACAGGTCAGTACCACTGCTGAACATAAACGCTAAAGTCCTCAACAAAATATTGGCTAACCACATCCAGCAATACATTAAAAAGATTATACACCATGATCAGGTAGGATTCATTCCAGGGATATACGGATGGTACAATATTCACAAATCAATAAATGTAATACACCACATAAACAAAAGGAAAGACAAAAATCACATGATCATATCAATAGATGCAGAAAAAGCATTTGATAAGGAACAGCACCCATTTATGATAAAAACGCTCAGAAAAGTGGGAATAAAGGGGGAATACCTCAACATAATAAAGGCTATATATGAGAAACCTACATCCAACATTATACTGAATGGGCGAAAACTAAAAGCTTTCCCACTAAGATCAGAACAAGAATGTCTGCTTTCCCTACTTCTATTAAACATAGTATTAGAAGTCCTAGCCACAGCCATCAAACAAGAAAAAGAAACAAAAGGCATCCAAATTGGAAAGAAGGAAGTAAAACAGTCATCATTTGCAGATGACATGATAGTATACATAGAAAACCCTATAGACTCCATCAAAAACTCCATGACCTAATAAGTGAATTTGGCAAATCAGAAGGATACAAAGTCAATATTCAGAAATTGAAGGCATTTTTGTATACCAACAATGAAATATCAGAAGCAGAAATCAGGAAAAAAATCCCATTTAATATAGCAACACGAAAAATAAAGAACCTAGGAATAAACCTAAACAAGGAGGTTAAAGACCTGTACTCAGAAAACTACACAACACTGAAGAAAGAAATTAAGGAAGACACAAATACATGGAAGCATATACCATGTTCATGGATTGGAAGAATTAATATCATCAAAATGTACTATCCAAAATAGTACATTTTGTATTTAATTTGCATACTATCCAAAGTAATTTATAGATTCAGTGCAATCTCTATTAAAATATCAATGACATATTTCACAGCTATGGAACAAACATTTCAAAAATTTATATGGAATCATAAACAACACCAAATAGCTGCAACAATTTTGAGAAAGAAGAACAAAGTAGGAGGGATCACAATACCTGACATCAAACTATAAGGCCACTGTAATTAAAACAATCTGGTTCTGCATAAGAACAGACAAACAGATCAATGGAACAGAGTGGAGAGCCCAGAAATAAACCAATGTCTCTATGGTCAATTAATATTTGACAAAGGGGGCAGAAGCATAAAATGGAGTAAAAATAACCTCTTCAACAAATGGTGTTGCGAGATCTGGACAGCTACATGCAAAACAATGAAATTCAACCATCAACACCACACACAAAAATAAACTCAAGGTGGATAAAAGACTTAAATAAAAGTCACAATACCATAAAAGTCCTAGAGGAGAACATAGGCAGGAAAATCTCAGATATTCCATGCAGCAATGTTCTCATTGATATGCCCGCTAGAACAAGGGACATAAAGGAAAGAATAAACAAATGGGACTTCATCAAAATCAGAAGCTTCTGCACAGCTAAAGAAAACATCAGCAAAATGGAAAGGGAACCAACCATACAGGAAAAGATATTTGCCAATCATACCTCAGACAAGGGTTTGATCTGCAAACTATGTAAAGAGCTCACATGACTCAACTCCAGGAAGACAAACAACCCAATTGAAAAATGGGCAAAGGACTTGAACAAACACTTCTCCAAGGAGGACGTACATAGGGCCCAGAGACACATGAAAGGATGCTCAGCATCACTAGCCATCAAAGAGATGCAAATTAAAAACACAATGAGATACCATGTCACACCAGCCAGAATGGCCATCATCAACAAATGAACAAACAAAAAGTGCTAGTGAGGATATGGAGAAAAGGTAACACTAGTGCCCTGTTGGTGGGAATGCAGACTGGCATGGCCACTATGGAAAGCAGTTTGGAATTTCCTCAAACAACTAAAAATGGAACTGCCTCTTGACCCAGTAATTCCACTGCTAGGATCATACCCTAAGAATCCTGAAATATCACTTCAAAAGAACTTACACACCCCAATGTTCATAGCAGCACAATTTACAAGGGCCAGGAATTGGAAGCAGCCTTAGTGCCCAACAGTAAATGAGTGGATCAAAAAACTATGGTACATTTACACAATAGAATACTACGTATCAGAAAGAAAGAGCTACTACCCTTCAGGACAGCATGGATGGAACTGGAGAGCATTATGCTAAGTGAAATAAGCCAGGCTGTGAAAGACAGATACCATATGATCTCACCTATAAGTGGAACCTAATCAACAAAATAAACAAGCAAGCAAAACATAACCAGCAACATTGAAATAAAAAACAAACTGACAATAACCAGAGGGGAGGTGGGAGGGGCATAACAGGGGAAAAGGGGGGAAAGGATCATCAAGGAACATGCATAAAGGACCCATTGACAAAGCCAAATTGAGGGTGGGAGATGGGGAGGGGTGGGGATGGGGAAAGTGGTGGCAGGAAATTGTTGAAAAATTAACAATAAATAAATATTTTAAAAATCTAAAAAATTAATTATTTTCCCCATCCTTCCAGAAACCCCAGAAGATTTCTCTGCCATATTCACTGTGACAACTTTCTATAGCTACCAGAGATAAAGCTCCCCAAACTGTGGGGCCTGAAGTGATTGAGTTCTATAGTATTTTTAACTCTCATATTTGTCCACACTGAGCCTCCAGCCATTCATCTTTTACATTCAGGTTTGCCTACACTGGCCCTGGTTCCTGGTGAGATTTATGTTTGGGGATTTCAGCTATAGTAAGTTCTAATATTCTGCATCTGTCTATCTAATTTTGGGGTAAGCAGTTTGTAGTGATATCGCTTCTTCTGTGTATCTAAGAAAAGTTGTGGATTTTACAGATGTTCATTCAGCCTTGTATTTATTGTTAGGACAAAGTGTCCACTTCTGACCTCCTTACATGTTGGACTTCAAACCAGAGGTAATACATTGAATTCTGTTGCATTGTCTTTTTCTCATTTATTTAGTTACTTCCTTGAATACTATATTTGTTTATCTGTTTCTATGTAACTAAAATTATCCCTTTATTTATATTCAAAACTACTGGTTAATTTTTTAAATATTTTTTCATGAAAGATTTTAAAACTTCAAATATTTTTCTTAGTATATATTTTGTAGATTTTATTTGTATTTTTGAAGTTGGTTCTTCATGAAAAATTAAGCAACAAAACATTTAATTGTTCTTGGACCTTAAATATAACATTAATGATTAATGATTTTTTAAAGAAATCTTACTACTTTCAAAAGTAATTGTTTGTTGTAGTCTGCACATATACTACAAGATCTTATTTGTCTCTTATTCATTTTATTTTACTTTTATGCAATGTGTGTATGATCCTTGTTATCATTTATGGTTTTTGAATTTTAATTCTTTAAACTACTGCATTAATCTCAGTCCTGGCAAGAAGAAATTTTATTCAGATTATTTAATTACAGTTGCTTAAACAGAAAAATAATTATACAAGGGTAGGCATCTTATAAAAACAAAGGAAGATAAGACATTCAAGTACCAGAATATCAGGAAGAGGTTCAACTTTGTGGAAGCAGCTGGAGAGCATGGATACTGGGTTAATGGGACAGATGAGAGGAGATAAGCTTCCTCCAGCCTGGATCTGGGTTTTGAAGGAACCCAGATTCTGTAAGGAAAACAGGAAAAAATGTACTGATTCTTTCTCTCTTCCTATTCTTTAATCTCTGTCTCCTGGCTTCCACTGGGGAAATGGAATCAGCATTCTCATCATAACAAGGTGGCTCTGGTGATATATTCCACAGGGGTAGAAAGAAAGGCAGGAACAGGGTAGTCATGGATCTGGGGTGGGGGTTTAAAACAGGAGGGTCAGCACAGTTATTCTGCTGTTGCAGTGATTCAATTCACAAAACTTGATGAGTGTCTAAAGTGATCCATGAACCAACAAAACCCTTAGAAACTAAATAGAAACACAAACATAATTCAGAAAGATGCCACAGCATTTAAAAATGAAAGAATGCCAATCCGACATGATATTGGCACATACCACCATGAAACTCTAAAAGTTTTCATTTTATCTCAAAAACAATACTGATTTATCTGGGATACCAGTGGGTTCTTAATAAAACAACATCTGTGTAATTTTTTAAGTATGTAATAAATAAATTTGGTAACTAACTGTTTAGAAGAAAAATATAAATGCTTCTTTCAAAATTGATGATTCCTCACATCAGAAACAAAAAAGGAATCACAATTTGATATATAGTTGTAAAACCACTGTGAATTTACGGTCAATCATTATGCTGAGATAGAAGAAATGTGTTGTATCCACATTTTCATATGAAAAATATTGTATACCACTGGTCCATAAAACATTATAGCAGTTATAATCACACGTATTGACACATTTCTCTGCACAATTCAAGAAAGTATTTCATGTGTTGAATCGAATCAGAGTTCATTGCATATACTATCAACATTTATATGGGAGAACAGCAAGGCTAATTTTTATCTTGTACAAAAAATTCACATAACAGAAAAGTAGGCATTTTTTGTTTAGG
This sequence comes from Mormoops blainvillei, assembly GCA_004026545.1. NCBI lineage: Eukaryota > Metazoa > Chordata > Mammalia > Chiroptera > Mormoopidae > Mormoops > Mormoops blainvillei. The sequence continues at coordinate 160,593 of PVJD01001077.1, forward strand.
TCACAATTATGTTATAGGTCCTAATACAGACTTCAAAATGCACTGATATCAGTCTTGATGATGCTTTGGCCTGCATATGCAGTAAAGGAAGTCACTGTGTATGAGAAAAAGAAGTTGTATCTAAATTCTAATAATACCTAGCCTTATTCTGAAAGAAAAACAAATTGTCATTACTGATCTGCTTCTTCTTTACATGCTAGTCTTTGAAAAACCAGTAAATATTGTAAAGGGATTCAATTCTTGGTCATTGAGAATACACTTTTATAGCATCCTGAGTAAAAACTATGTAGCCTATGTGCACACCTCTCTGCTACCATTCCACTACATTTTCTTATAAATTCAATGGTAGATTTTAAATTGAGAAATGAGATAAAAAGACCTCTTCATAATATGAGTATAGCCATTGAAAACCATTTCTGTGAGTTCAAGTGTTGCTCTAGTGGCAAATCTCAATGATACTTTCATTATCCACATTTGCTGGAACCCTCAGGACTAAAATATATGATTTCTTAATGTTGATAAGATGGGAAGATAATATCTTCAAAAGATTGAAGTGGGGCCTAAACAGATTGATAGCCAACAGTTTTACTCTTTCTCAACATGTCTTCCCTTATTGGTGAAAGAAACTGTTAAGTATTAAGAATATTTGAAAATCAGTCCTAATGCTGTAGCAGATCATGAAGAAATCTTTTTCAGAAGTCAGGGCAAAAGGGGTGGATTGAAAATATTAATTCTGTCTCCCAAATTAATTTTTTTCCCTTTTTTATTGTTGTTCAAGTACAATTTTGTCCATTTTCCCCCCATCACTCCCCCCACCCCCAATCCTACCCCCTTTTGGCTTTGTCTATGTGTCCTTTATACACATTCCTTGCTTGCCCTTCCCCTGTTTCCCCCCATTATCCCCTCCCCCTTCTCCTCTCATTACTGTTAGTTCGTTCTTTATTTCAATGACTCTGGTTAAAAATTTTAAATTAGAGTTTTTGAGTGAAATCCGTCACTTTTGTGTTTGTTGGAGACAGAAAATGTCTTTGAAAGAACACACAATACAATTTTTGTTCAAAATGTTATTTGAATATACCTGAATATCTGACACATTTACTCCAATCCTGGATGCCATTTTCAATGACTATATTTGTGGTGACATTTAATAGAGACATACATTAGGAGAAGAAACTGACAATGGAATCTGACCACACCTCATGGTCTTCATAAATCAACCTGAAAGATAACCTCATTAAACTTTACAAGTATCAATTATTTTATTTATGTAATATAACAATTATTATAAGTGAAACTATTAATTTAATATTATGGGACAAAATTGGTAATAACATATATATTTTTAAAAATTTACTTATTGGTGTGGTAGTTAAAAGATAACACAATTGAAAAATATTATTATAAAGAACATACCTAAGAATTTTTTAATATAATCATAAAGCATAAAGAAATTAGGTGGAAGTTTTAAGAAACTACTAACACCTGGATTTTGCGTACTTGATCCATAAAGTATGTAGGTGGAAAAAATCTACATTTGCATGTTCCAAAATGCCCCTCAGGAAACTCTAGACATCCATTTACATATGTTTGGGAAATTCCATATCATCTAATACCCAAAAGAAGGAACAAAGTGAATTAAAAAAGATATGATAAATTCTGCAGTTAATAAATATTGTAATTTCTTTTAACCAAGGATATTCAAAATACACATGATGTTTTTATTACATGTAATATTTCTTTTTATTAGCAGAATTGGTATTCAGAGGAAGATACTTTAGGAAAAATGAACTAGAGCATTGACTTCCTAATCCTGGAATTTAATGCAAATGTCATATGCCAGTCTTACAGACAATATGGCAATGATTATTATATCATTAAATAGTAGCATTTATTTATTTGTCAGTCTATACATCTTTTTAATTTAATCCACCCAATAAATGAGTTGACACAATAAAACAAAACTACTTATTGAAGCATAACTACTTAACATATTTATTTTATAAAAAATTGACCTTCCAGTTCTTTACCTTCCTTACCATTGCTTCTTAAAGTACAATCATATTCCATCTTTTTGGGTTTCTGGAAATTCTTTCACAAGGGCTGAAAAAACACCCTTATTAAAAATATAATATGCAAGTTAAAATGAAAATTTATTTCACCTTAATCATTTTCCCTCCTATAATTAGCAGCTAATCTTATCCACCCATAGCTGCATGCTTAGAACCAGTAAATGCTTGACTGTTGGAATGATTGGGGAACTTTACTTTCTGATAATTACAAGATATAATTACTTTGGAGCTTTCAAAGACCTTTTAGTGATTAGGGAAGCTTTTCCAATTCAGTCATAACATTTGTATTACTAATAAACTAAGAAGGCTTATACTCTAATAGCTAACAAATTCGAAAGAAACACCAGTTCTAAAAATGGTATTGCAGGCTTCAGGGGAAATCATTTAAGTATTTAAAAGCACTGCATTTTTTAGAATCCAACTTCATAACTTCTCCTTTATAAATATATAATCAGTTAAGATATATAAAGTCAATGTTATAAATACCTTTTGGGACACTGTACCTAGGAAATAATTACTAGAAAACATTTTAATAATTAGAAGAAAAGGTTTTTATTTCCAGCAGCACTAAAGATCCTGAACCAACCAAAAAAGAAAAGTGTTAAACTGACTTCCAGGGCAATTCACACAATAATCTGTCACTAAGGATGTGAATGCCTTAAGAATGTAGGAGCAATTTTAATTTTCTACATGACAGTGAATATGACAGAAAGGTGTTGCTGAATTGTAATCTCAATATAGGAAAAACTAGCAGTAGAACACTCATGCCTAAAGTTGGGAAAAAATAAGTAACTTTTTGAAATGTTAATTCAGGTCTACTTTTGTTTATACTGAAAGCAGATTTTGTTTTGCTTTAAGTTTCCACTGTCACTATGTCTCATTTGGGCATATCAATAACAGTAAGATAGTATACCCTGTGGTAAAGGGAGAGTTGGAGAAGAGCGATTCACTTTGAGAAGCTGGAGTAACATACTATATTAGTGTCTCTTCCTGTAGAAGCATGAAATAAATATTGTAATGCCTGTTTTATTACCACTCCACAAACATATGTAACTGATATATATTTACATATATGAAAACCTCAGCTAAACTGTATTGAAGAATTCTCTTGGAGAGCACTTACACTTGAGATAAAAAAAGTAGAACTTACCCAAATATGTTAAAGTTTCCATGATAGCTTCAGGTAAGTGCTTTCACTGTATTACTAGAGATTGTATGTACGCACTCTCTCTGATTAATCCTGTAATTTAATTCAAGCATATTTATCTAAATCTAAACTAGCAGTTATTCTAAGGGGAGATATTAGTTTCAGATTTAAGTAACTTCAAAAATGTTTATTAGCAAGATCTTTGGGCTTAAATTCTAAATCCCTGAGTTTCAGCCTCTCTTTACTTAGAAGTTATGTGACCTTGTTATCAACACATACTGTCTGTATGTCAAATATTGTTCTAAGAAAGGTATGTTATCTACATTCTTCATAAGAATTGTCAACGTGTCATCCATTTTGTAGATCATCAACATTCAAGAAGTTTAAATAAGTTGTCGGAGATGACAAAGCTAGGAAATGGCAGAAGCAGGACCCAAAGGTACATTAAACTAATTTTAAAGGCAGACTCTTTAAAATGAATCAGTCTGTGAATTTTGGATTTATTAAATTGTTTAAATTATGTTGATTAAATTTCTTCATTAACTTTTTTAATCCCTCTGATTTCTAAGATTAAATTTCTTAATCCCTTTAAGTTTGAATTTTTTTATGTACAGAGGGAGGTAAGCCATTTCCTATGATCCTGGTTCAGTTGTGGGGTTAATTAAAAAGAATACAAGAAGGAGAATCTATATTATAAGTCAAGGTGTTAAGTAAATATCTCCTTTTTCTCCTTATAATCTAGGTCCCTTTAAATAGAAGTAATACATGGATTTTACCTGTTTCTTTAAAATGATAATATTGGAAGTATGTAATACTAGTTGTGTTATCTAAAAGAAATCTTCATAAAAATACCATATCATAAGTTAGAACTGAAATAAATGCTATTTACTATTCAACTATAAAATATAAGGTGATATTCTTCAATATGACTAATTTTGAATTTAATTGCATATAAAAATATTTCTAAAAATCAAATACTAGTTGACTTAAATGAATACTACCCTGAAAATGTTAATATTAATGAAAGTCTTTTTATAATTTTTAAAATATTTTATTTATGTATTTTTAGAGAGAGGGGAAGAGAGGGAGAAAATGAGGAAGAGAAACATCAATGTGTGGTTGCCTCTCATGCACCCCTTCCAGGGATCTGGCCTGCAACCCTGGAATGTGCCCTAACTGGGAATTGAACCAGCAGCCCTTTGGTTCTCAGGCCAGCACTGGATCCACTAAGCCACACCAGCCAGGGCAAAACTCATTTTAATAGAAATATTTGAATATATTCATAAATAATGACAACATTCCATATTCTCTTATCACTAGACATAGTTAAGCCCATATCATCAATACAAATAACTGAACCAGTAACTAATAATTTAATATTGTAAACTCAATATTTTACTCCTATTCTAATAATTCCATAAGCTTTATTTTAAATTATAAAAATATCTAAAACTGTATACAAATAGAACATAGAAGCTTTAGGGACTACTACTGAAATTTCTGGGTTTAAAGCAAAAATTGCAATAGGAATAGTGTTCAGCAGGAGTTCAGAACAATGAGAAACTCAGCACTTTGAAGTATGAGCTGTAATGTCCAATTACTTAAATAAAGAGAAAGAGCATAAATTTGGCAGTGATATATATGATTTCAATCTTCTTTGTCACTTGCTAGCTGGGAGACCTGACTCTGAATAAATTTGGTACTTACCTCTTAGGTTTGCATTTATTCATAAGGAGTATTAGGCACAATTTTAGAAAGATATTAAGTATTAATAATGTAAAAAAAGTTCAGGTCACTTACAAAGCATTCTAAATACAATTTATATTAAAGAAAATATTGTTCTAAATAGTAAATTGTGACATACTATGTGAATGTGAGCTTGTTTTATATTGTTATATGATTCTGAAAAATCCATAAAATTTAATATAAGTATTAATGGTAAATGTTCTCATTTTTATATAAAAAGAACAAATATATCACTAATGAGTGGTAAACATCTGGACATTGTTTTAATGTAGCTTTTTAAATGTTCTACAGGCCAACCTTAAAAAGAATTTGGGTAGATGGACTCAGTTACCCAAGTGTATTTTCCTCATCAAATGCAAATTATCCCACACACTTTTAGGATATTTCTGAATTTTCTGTTAATTCACACACCTATTTTAGAAAATACATAATGTGTATCCAGAAAAAGTCCAACCATTGTTAATATAACAAGAACAATTTGAGTGACCTCAGTGTAACCTAGAAGCCAAGGAGAGGGGACTGGAATATGCATGAGTGAACGGTGACTTCATTGTATTAGCCAGTGGGAGTGGTAGGTGCTGCTGAGTGAGCATGTGTACTGTGTGGTCATTGCATTCAAAATGACTAAGTGTGAGTGAGTACAGCAACCAATCTGCATCAAATTTTGCATTAAGCTTAAACATTCCTCTGCAGAAACTATTTGGATGATTCAGAAGGCCGCAGTCATGGGCAACCAGTGATTCACAACTTCCTCACAACAACATGCCAACTCATTCATCATATCTCGTGCAGATTTTTTTGGTGAAACATCAAACCACCCAGGTGACTTAGCCCCCCTACAGCCCAGATTTAGTGCCGTGTGACTTCTGGCTTTTCCCAAAACTGAAATCACCTTAGAAAGGGAAGAGATTTCAGACTGTTGATGAGATTCATGAAAATACAATGGGCAGCTGATGATGTTTGGGAGAATTGTGCGAGATCCCAAGGTATCTACTTTGAAAGGGACTGAGGTATCATTGTTCTATATATAATGTTTCTTGTATTTTGTATCTTCTTCAATAAGTGTTTATTATTTCATGTTACATGGCTGGATACATTCTGGACAGACCTTGTGTAAATTGGTTCAAAAGCAGACATTAGGGGAGATTATTTCTTCAAATAAGGTAGTAGGACTCTGATTTTGGATTTTATTCTAAGTAGATCAGGAAGCCACTGGCAGCTTTAAGCATGAGCACTGCATTATAACATTTATGACCTGACAGCTGTAGCCTGGCTTCCAGAGTGGAAAGGACTGTCAAGGGCCAGGAGTAGAAGCAAAAGCAATGGTTCGGGGGCAACTGTGGTCATAGAGGCAAGAAATGAAAATAATGGTATAGACATTTGCGAGTACACAAAACACAGAGTTAGTTCTTGTATTAGTATTCATTAAGTATTACATTATTTTCCATACAAACAACTGTAAAACTACTTTGCCCCACCCTATATTTAGTACTTAATAACTGTTATTACATATCTCATAAAGGTACTATTATTTTTATTTATCTTTCAGTGAAGAATAAAAACTTCAAGGGAAGGCAATCCTAATTTTCTTCTGGTTCCTCCAACAAGTAACACACTGCCTGACAGAAAATTGGTTTTTAATAAATACTCATTAATTGAATGAAGTGAAAAGAAGCTTATCAGTGCATGAAATAATACATGAAGCTGAGAGAAAGTGATTCAAAGCTCTGGAACTATGTTACAGATATATTCTTTCACTTTAATGCAATGGTAAACATTAATTCTAATAACAATTAAAATGGAAATCATAATAAATTAGAATAAAATATTATTAATACCTAATATTAATAAATCCCTGTTAGAAGATATGCTAAGCGATTTAAATAAATTGTCCCATTTTCCCTCTAATATTGCTGTTTGTTATTACTACCATACTCAATCTTACTTTGCAGGTAAGACAGGGAAGTTAAGTAATCTGTCCTGTGTTTTAAAGGAAAAAAATGGGGGAGTTAAATGTATTCATATTTCAATGCATGCCAGCTCAAGTAAGGCATTTCTATTACGCTCTTTTTTACTGCACTTATTGATACTTAATTATATTTGCAAAACTAAGTCAGTAAATTAGAGACAAAAAGGGAATAAGATTTTAGGATAATTAGCTGAATGCCTAGACAAATTATTAAAACCTATTTCTCATATCTATAAAAAGTCAAAATATATGTCATAGAAGTTGACTCAATTAAATGAAACAGTCCATGATTCTACAGTAGTCATTTTCCCTCTCCCTCTCCTCTCACACTCTACAATGACTTTTATCTTTTTTTGTAAAGTATTAATTTGGTTATATGCTTTGGTTTTGACACTTAACAATATAGATGATTAGTTGTATCTTTTGATATAAATCGCCAGGCTCTGCCCCTTATAAATGTTAATTAAAACTTAAAATTAAGAATAACCTTAAACTTCATTTAAATTTGTCTTTTATGATAAATTACTTTATATCCTTTTGTAAATGATTTAAAAGCAAGCCCATCATTACTAAAAATCTAGTATAAAAAAGGCATTAAGATTCCAAAAGAGGGGTGGAGGGAGAGAGAGAGACAGAGAAATCAGAGTGTCATATAGCACAGATTATTCTGTGTAATGATCTAGAAGATCAAAGCATCCTCTGTCTTTTTCCTTACTGACAAATACAAAGAAAATTCACAGGAAAAGTTCAGTTGAAATTGTTCAGGTCATGGGTTACAATTAACTTGTGCAAAAAGTTTCATATTAGCCTATTAGAAAAGAAACATCAAGGAGGCCATTTAAAAAATTATAAAAGTTGCTCTGGGACATATCATCAAATGGTACATTAAAATATTACCTAAAATGTCCTCATTGATGAATAGCTTTTATGATAGCTAGACCTTCTTAGATCATATCCTCACCCCAACTGCTCCAAAATGCATGATTAAGAATTTAGACAGATGGTTATTCTCTTAGCCAACAATATTTTAAGAATACATTCTTTGATATTTCTATTCAACTTCAAATTTTAAATAGCCAGTAGACAATCATTGACAGATATTATTTTAGTTTATCTGTGCATGTGTACATGCATATATTGCAAAATTAATGCCAATATTATATACATTTTTTCTAAAGGATATATTTCTTTTTTTATATTGTGGTAAGAACACTTAAAATGAGATCTACCCTTCACAGACATTTAAGTCCACAATATAATATTGTTAACTATAAGCCCAATGTGTTACGGAAAATCCCGAGAATTTATCTTGTATAACTATAACTTTATACCTATTAAAACATTCCCATTCCTACTTTCTCCAAGTCCCTGGCAACCACCATTCTTCTCTCTTTCCATAAACTTGACTGTTTTAAATACCATGAATACATACTATCATACAGTATTTGGCTTTCTGACCTGGCTTATGTCAATTAGCGTAATGTCCTCCAGGTTCTTCATGTTGTCGCATATGGTAGCATTTCTTTTTGGGGGCACTAAATAATATTCCATTGTGTATGTATATATAACATTCACATGTTATAAATATACATTTTTCTTTATCTATTCATATGTTGATATACATTTGGATTATTTCCATCTCTTGGCCATTGTAAATAATGCTGCAATGAACATGAGAGTGCATATTTCTCTTTCAGACCTGGATTTCAAATTTTTTGATAAATACCCAGAAGGGGGATGCTTTATCTCATGGTAGCTTTATTTTTAATTTTTGTGGAAACTCTGCAGTGTTTTACATAGCAGCTGCACCACTTAACATTCCCACCAAGTGTGCACAAGGGCTTCAATTTATATTCTATTCAATATGTATATATTTCCTGCCCTTTGCCCAATTTTGAATTACCAGTAGGCTGGGTTTTGCTATTGAATTGTATAAATTCCTAATATATTTTGAATATTAATCTTTTATCAGATATATGATTTGCAAATGTTTTCTCCCAGTTTATAGGTTATCTTTTCACTCTATTGAATGTTTCCTTAACTGGGCAGAAGTGTTTTAGTTTAATGTGGTTCCATTGTCTAGTTTTGTTTTTATTACTTGTATTTTGATGTCATATCCAAAAATAACTGATAAGGCCAATGTCATGAAGCTTTCCTCCATATTCTCTGCTAAGGGTTTTACAGTTTCAGAGTATTTCAAAACAAAAACTAGTCTCTTTTGATATCATAATTCAAATATACTACTATAATAAAAGAACTCTATATTATGATATAATGTATTGCTTTTTTAAAACCTAAGAGTTATTTTACATTTTATGTTTTTTTTCTTTTTTTTGGTTTTTCTTCTTTTTTTGCTAGAAAGGTTTTTATTGCCTTTGGTCCACAATTGGTATTTCACTGTATCTCTTATTCCCAGGGCTCCTAGGTGGGGTTGGTCCCAGAGAGAGCCTCTTGGTGGGGGTCCTTGTGCAGTACTTCATGGGACAGAAGGGACTAGTATGGAATGGGAGGTCTGGTTTTGGCTCCACCACTCAGAACTCCATTGTACTGTCTGGGCCTCGGTTTTCTCACTGGGTCCTTGGGAGGGCCCTGAAGAGATCTAGTCCCTCATGATGCATAAAATATCTGGGGACTGTGGCCTGGTCCTCTCCCAGGGGTCTTCCTTCTCAGCACTGCCCCCCTCCACCATCCCTCCCAAAAATTACTTTTGTTTTGTTAAAAGCACATGAAACTTTGTGGGTACAGAAGCCACAAACTGATCATCAGGGAAAAGGGAAGAGGGCCAGAAGCAACCAGAAGCCCTTTAGGACCAGTTTCCCTCCCTACACAAGTTTCTTCTCCCCTCCACAGTTTGCCCCAAAGTCTGCTGGAAACTTTGCTACCAGGATGTGCCCTGGCAGGGATCCCCTGTTCCCACAAGCATTTGGATCTGGCCTTCACAGACACTCAGCTGGAAGCACTTGAACACATAGAAAAACAAGATGAAGACACAGAAAAACCTGAAATCCCAGACGGGGTGAGGATATAGGGAGACACCCCACAAAGGGGGCCTCAGTAGCCTGCCTCCTCTTGGTAGTAGGGGAGGTACTCCAGGGCCTTTCCTGGGCTTGGGTAGTTGCCTGCTGACGCTGGAGCCCCATCGGCCACCGAGCCTTGTGGGCAGTACTTGGGGTCATATATCTGCTGGCCCAAGCCAAAGACTTTACCACTCTGGTTGGCTCCCTGCATGTAGAACATCTGCAGAGACATCGATTAATTGTCATATTTGTCGGTCCCCAACTCGGTGTCATAGATGTGCCACCAGGTCCCAGGAGCCGTCGTGCCCACCTGTCTGGCACACTTATTGGTGCCCATTTGGAGGCTGATGGTTGAGTGGTCCATGGGTGGCAGGATAGGGTTCTTGGGGTCGTACAGATGTCTTCTTGTGCCATATACCATCATGCCTGATTGGCTGGCACACTTGTTGGTGCCCATCTGGAGCCAAGAACGCACTGGCCTGCCTTCACAATAGTGTCATCAAAGTGCAGCTTCTGCTTTTGCGAGCACTTGATGGCGATGTCCACTCCACTCTGCAGCCCCTTTGTCTTGGCCTTCCCTGACAGAGCCAGAAGAGACACCTACACCTGTATCATGTTTCCACCATCAAACAGGTCATTGGTCTTGAACAAGTCCTTAGAGTTCATGTAGTAGCTGACCATGGCCTTGATGAAGTTGGAGGTTTTCTAGCTAGTGCCAGTTTTGCTTGGAGCAGTTGATCTTAGGGACCGAGCTGGGCGGCAGCTTATTCATGAGTGTGCACAGGATAATCCTTTCCTTCAGACCCTTCTGGAAGTCAGAACAGGTAGGCCTGTGAGTCCCTCGATCCAGCTGTGAAGTTCGGCCTTCTGAGGGTTATATTTGGAAAGGAGCCGGTTCTTGACCTCGGTTGAAAGCCCACGCAAGGGCCCCTTGTTGAACTGAGTGGAGCTCATTTCGGCAGCCGCGGTAGTGGCGGAAAAGACCTTTACATTTTAAATTGAGATAAAACCTGTAGAAAATTTAATACATGACAACTCAATATACATAACTTGAATTATAAAATATTTTAAACTTTGTACATGAACCAGAACTTAATTATCTGTTTATATGCAATTATTGTGTTTGATGAATATAAATTAGCAGAATAATACTTTAGGAGAGAAAAAGTTTTCATGTACTCTAACACTTTTATAGCTAAAGAGAGAATATACTACAGATAAGAGAAGTACTTTTTATAGTAAATTCTTGGTAGCACAGGGAATAGAATTTCAGATCAAGGAGAGAATACCAACAAAAATATATAACCACTGTGTCAAATATGATGATGCTAATTGTGTATATTTGCTTAAGACATTTTCTGTATAACAAATGCAGTTGAATGAAATAAGATTTATTTTGTTGCCTTTGATTCTCTGCTTCATCTCAGCTTCACATGAAGCATATCAGTTACACTAAGTATTCTTTACCTATTTTCCCTCCCATTTAGAATTACTTTCCTTGGCAAACATTTCAGTACGTTTTATGTATGAGAAAACCAAGTGTGTTTGAAATTGATAAAGGTTATGAAGAACTATATATTACCTAAACTGAATTTCTGTAAATATATTTTAAGGCAAATCTTATCAACCAAATGTCACTCCACTGGTATTCATACAACTGCAACATGCTCACTAGAAATGAGCAAGCTATTCACCAGAGATTCAAACATTAAGTAGAAGTAAGAAAATTTATTTTTTCTATGTATTTTCTGATAAACAAAGTAACTTCTTGGGTATTTGCTAATAAATACCCAACAATAAGAAATAAAGGTGGATGGCACACAGTTGATAACAGTACTGTTAGAATAAGAAAAGGAAATGCCTACAATCCAGTTGTTTTTCAGAGAAACCAACTGTTCCTTGAAAATTTTCATAAATGAATTTTCTTCTTCTCTGACTCTCTTTGTATGCCTTTTTTTCTTTTGTGGCACAGATTTATAATGCAATATCCCAAAGGCCAGGTATGTTTCTGAAAGTGGAAGGGGTGAAGTGTTAAGGTGTCCGATGTCAACCAAATAAAAATAATAATATTCTGAACCAGATCTACTCAGATAATAACAAAAACATTGTCTAGTTGTTTCCTTAGTGAGCTTTGTTTTAATATATATTTGAATACATGTTGATGAATTATAGCTAAGTAACTATATATTAAAGAAATCTCAGCAAAGAAGGAATGGTAAAAAATATTACTTCTAAATCTTATTTTATATAAGTAATCACACAAAGAACTAATTAGGAGTTAAGATTTTTGATTTTGTCATTTCAATATCTGGTAATTACAGTGAAAGGGTTTCAGTAAAGTTCTGAAATGTAATTCAAATTAGAAAATAACTATTGGTTTTATGAAGCAATTTTTATTGCTATGGACAAGTTTTAAATCATTCCAAGTGCATATAATAGTTTTAATTTGTTCTTTAAGTTTAATGTAACATGATCATTGTGATAATTATAAAAAAGAGATCTATATAGGATGATGAATTATAATAAAAGAAAAATTATTTTATTTTATGTGCATTAGTCCATTTACATTTATTGATATGACTGGTATGTTTGATCACCAGTTTGTCAAAACATTTTATAATTATATTTTTTGTTACATATCATATGTTTCTTTCTGTACAGGATATGCTTATACTTACTTACTAGGAATTGTTTTCCCTATGACTTTTTTCAAATCATTAGGGAAATTATTCGTGAAATAGTAGGTAAAATGCTAATGCATAAAATAACTTGTACACAGTTTTAAGACAATTTAAATTATATCAATTTAGATATTTTAACAGTATCATCTATGTCTACAATGATATATACAGACATTGAGAGTAAAACATTATTTTTGTCTGAAAGAAATTTGTTGGAAAAATATATATTGTTTTATTAGAAATGGTTCTCTTTTCTAGTTTTATTTTTACTTTCTAGTTATACATCTGAAAGTATTCATGTTATATATTTATACTCAGTCATTTGAATTTCAAAGCTCAGTTACCAATAACTCAATTAACTATTTATTTAAACTAAAAATTGAAGATAGTACAATGTTTTTGAAAAGAGTTTATTTCATATTAACTATACTCTAAGTGACTAATTTTTAAAGACATTGTACATACCAAGAGATATAATCAGAGTCTATAATCAACGTTAAAATATACAAAGTAAATATTTTGTCCTGGTACATGATTTCAAAGAGCATTAATCAGATCTAAAAAAGAAAACAAATTACATAAAGTCAATAGTATTTCTATATTAATTTCTTCATATTTTAAACACTTAGAAAAAACAATTGCAAATACTTTAAATTACTAAATTTGTTTATTAGGCAAAAAAGGACTCTTGCATTTTGTATCTTTTATCTCACAGCAAATGATAAAGTAATTTAATAGTTCCATAAGATCTTTTTTAAATTAAAAAAATTTGATGTTAAGCCAGATCTTTCATATTAGTTAATAGGTTATCGAAATGAAATTACTAGCGTTGCCATAACTTCTCTAAAAATGAGGTATATCACTAAATTTACCAGCTAATTTAAAAATGAAATAACTGTGAATTGCAGGAAGACTACATTCCATATATTAAAATCTGAATTTGCAGTCCATTTTAATGATACACATGAGAAAACTTAAAATAATATATTTCTTACAAGTTCATATTATAAAAAATTATGTTCATAATTTATGATAAATTATTTACATCTTTCAGTGTAACATTACACATGTTATTTCATGAAGGGTATAAGTATTTCAGAATAAAGATGACATCCATATTAAAATATCATTTAAGTATTTTATACCCAACAGTACCACAAAATAGAACTATCATTTTAAAATTAACTTCTAGAATTTTATTTGTAAATTTTAATCAATGTTTATGAGGCTGCATTTTAAAGGTTCCTAGATATGTTCTACTTATTAAGGTAAGAGTTTCTACTTCAATCTTTGCTTAAACAAGTTATCTATTCACTATTATGTAGCCCCAGATATTTATTTGCAGATGATATTATGAAATTCTCAGTCACAGAGCAAACAATTAAGCATATATCTAAAGTCACTATTTGAAAAATATCACTCTAAAAAGAAAATAATGAGCAATATAGGATAAGAATCAATGAATAATTTAGGGTAACTATACTCACTTTTATGTTAATGCAATACTAAATTGTATTTTCCCAGCTTTTGTTTTAATTAATAATATACTAAAGTAAAAACAAAAATTACATAACTTCATCAATTCAAGGAAAAAATAATAAAGTTTGAAAGAGTATTATAAAAAATGTCTGATAGCTTCTAAAATAAATCAAATAAAATTGACATTTGTCTTAAAGAGATATATTGAAAACCAATGAACCCAACCCTATAATATACTAAGGAGTAAATCAAGATCCCCCAAAACTAAATCATTTATCAAAATTCAAATTGGAACTGAAACTTGGACAATGACTTAAATAATCTTTCATATAATATGAGCCAAATTCAATTATTTATTCACATTTTTACTTCCTCAATAGATATTTATTGAGCTCGCTCTCTATATAAAGCACCCTACCAGATGCTGGCAATGTGGAAGCAAGAAATTTGAAGTTTTCCTATAACTTACTTAAATAATTTACTTTTTATAATCTCTACATTTTTCTCATTCAAATGATGACTGTTTTAGTAAAAACAAATAAGTTAGATAAATCATACTTATTTGCACATTGAAACTTACTATTAATAATGCAGTCATATACTTACCTCCTCAACAATTCTTTTGGATTTTTATAGAAGAATTTAGGTACTAAAGTTGGTAAAGGTTTTGATGGGTACAAATATTGTAAAGAGAAAACAAGAACATTAAGTCATTATTAAGTCTGAGGAATGATATTTTACACTTACTTTGTTTGGGTGCTAATTGTGATGACCCAACAGAAGACCCAGATGCACTTCATTTACCAAAGATTTGAGTGTGTGAAAAATGATAAATGTCTGTAATGATGTTCTATTTCTGCCCAAATGAATTTGGAGGCAATGAATCCCACTTCTTCTCTGACAGTACATCATAGAATTGGGCAAAATATTTCAAAGATTAATAGCTTGTCAGGGAAAGCTCAACTGATAAGAATTCTCTGTAAAATTATATATCCCCATGTTTAAAATTATTTCATGCAAAAATGTGAAGAACTGCACAGGGTGCATATAGTATTTTAAATAAATATGGAAAGTGTCAATATTTCATTTAAACCTTTCATGAAGAATGATGGTGAAAAGTTAAAATAGAACTCTACACTGAAGTAATATTTTAAAGACTGCAAGCCTAGTGCAGCAGCTTGGAATCACCAGCTGACAAACTGGCAGGAAGAATCAAAGGAGATCTTACAGAAAGTATGACAACCTTGCAGAGAGGTTAAATTAAAATCTATCAACATGTAAAAATGAAGATTTTTCTTGACTTTAATGGAGGGAGCCTGCTGGTGAACTTAGGAAATTAAGAATGTTAATACAAGCAGAAAAGTCTCAGAAACTGCTATAGAATACTGAACCAGATTGCCTGAAATTTGAGAAATATACCCAGGTAATAGAATATTTCCTAAGAATGTAGAATATAATACTAATATTAGCTTTATTCATTTTAACTTTACAGAAACAGAAACTGGTTTTCTAAGTTTTGGGGTTTTTTGTTTTTTTGTGTTTTTTTTTTTTTTTGCCTGATCTTTGTAAATCGTTAAGGGAAGTAAAAAATTTGATGTATCTAGAAGCAATAGAACTGCAAGTATAGTAGGTGCTTGATTAAGGAACAAATTCGACATTCTCTAAATTTACAAGTTGTAAAAGAAGTATATGAGTCACAGAGAACAATCTTCTTACTTAATCATCTGCCCAAAATGTCTTCATAAATACATTTTTTCTGTTCACATTTTCAACACCATGATTACTGAAAGCCTGAAGATGATATACAGCATGTTACAATTCAAAATGCAATACCAATTATCTTAGTGCAGGCTGCTGTAACAAAAATAATAGAAATGGGTGTCTTAAACAACAGAAAATTATTTCTCATACGTCTAGGGATTGGAAAGTCCAAGATCAATGTGCCAGTAATTTGGTGTCTGATGAGGGTACTTTTCATGGTTTTTATCTTACCATTGTATCCTCACATAGGAATGAGAGAGAAGAAAAAGAGGGAGGGAGAGAGAGAGAGGAACAAGAGCAACCTCTCTCCCGTCTCTTCTTATAATGGCACTAATTCCAACATAAGTTTTCCACCCTCATGAGCTAATTACCTTCCAAAGGTCCCATCTTCAAACACTATTACATTGGAAATTATGGTTCTAACATAGCAATTTTGGGTGAACATGAACATTCAGTCCATAGCACCAATAAATTCATAAAATAGTATATACTCAATTTTGTACTTTCCATAAAATTGTCTTCTACAGACACATGCCTACCTGACCTACAGAGAAAAGGTTCAAGAATTACTGAACTGGATTCATAATTCAAACAATATTACAATGTTTGCACATTGACTTTTTGCTGGAATAATAAAACCAGTATTTAGGAGCAGCAAGCAGAGCTTATTTGCAAAACAAAGTGGGAAATATATACAACCAGAGAGAGAGAGAGAAAAAAAAAACATTGCCTCAAAGCTTTCATTAGAAATCATAGAATAAACCTGCAAACAAGGTAGAGAGGAAGAAATGTTTTGAAAATGATATCATCTGAAAGTTAAAGAAACTAATTAATGTACATGTTAAAAGAGTCTATAGCAAACCAAATAAAATAAATGAGGGAAAAATGATATGACTTCTATGTTCATGCTATCAAGGAGCAACCTATAGTAACTAACTTACCAAAAATGTTTTAACAGCTAGATAAAATTTTTAAATGACCAGTTGGGTTTCATGTCTAATGCCAAAAAAAAAAAAAAAAAAAAACTGTAAAAAGGGTCATAGTCCTGTAACAACGACAAAGAGCCAGGCAAACAGCACATTTACAACTTTGCTCGAACCTATCAAAAAGTTGAGTGTCAGGGCTACCAATCTATTAACCTATGGAGAGGTAGGCACCTGATGAGATAGAGGATGTGAAGGTTTGGTTAGTTAACAGACAGAGTAAGGCTCAGGAATGAAGAATTCAGATAGGATTACCTGGTGAAGGCTTGGAGTGGATCTTCTTTTGTGCTTTCCTTCTATTAGGAATGTCTATGGAGACAACCAAAACTCAAAGGTGCCCAGTGGTAGGGAGAAGGGATATCTACCTGATTAAACCTCAGACTTATGCAGGCACTGTGTCTCTGGCCTCAGAGACTAGCTGTTTCTGGCCCTCCTTCTACTCCCAATATTTAGTTCTGGGCTTAGCACTCATTCCTACCCTTTCTTTATTAGTAGAGGACTTTCTGATCTTATATCTCTAGCTCCAATGGCTTTCTACCAGTGTCTTCATCATATGATTTTCGTGAAAAAAATGTGGAGCCTTATGATGTTACAAACATAGGAAGAATCAGAAAAATTTCGAAGACATTTTCATAGTGTAATTCACTAAGTGCTCACAAGACAATTGGCCAGAGTCCTGATGAGCATCGCCACAGTACACACCTTGGAGTGGAGAACAAAGTAAGCTATGAGAGGAGCACAATATCTGCCAGGCCCCTTCTGTTTTAGCTCCCCTAGGAAACAAAAGCCTTTATCTCTGGCGGAAGCATAACAAAAACGGTATTATGATGACACTCATTGTTGCTGGAGAAAGAGAACAGAAACTATACCACCTACCAAATGGAGCAGCAGGAATATGTGTTGAGACCAGAGCTAGAGATGAGGAAAGAACAAGATCCCTTGGAAGTCTAAGCCTCTGAAATGCAGCAACACAGTGTGTGTATAAGACCATGGCTTAATCAGAATGTCATTAACCATCGGGGTGGCAAGCATCAGGTAAAAAGTAATGGTACCGTTGACCCTTGAACACACAGGTTTGAAATCTGCAGGTTCACATATATGTGGATTTAAAAAATAATAATAATGTCAGTGCATTTCCTTTTCCTTATGATTTTCTTTTCCCTAGCTTACTGGGTTGTAAAAACAAAGTATATAATACAAATCACATACAAAATATATGTTAACTGTTTATGTTATCGGTAAGGCTTCTCGTTAACACTAGGCATCTAGTAGTTATATTTTGGGGGAGTCCAAGTTATATGTGGATTTTCAACTGTGTGTATGGGTGAGTCTCCTGCATTGTTTAAAGGTCCACTGTAATTATTTCTAGAAGCACCCCCTTGTCTCTATAGACAATCCTTAGAAAAGTATAACAAGAAAGGAACACCTAAAACTGAAGATGGAGCACATTATTAAGAAAACCCCTATGCCCAAACCAGCCCCTATTTTAATCACAAATTCTGCCTTGAGGGACGTGTAGGCTACTGTACCTTGAGGTTAATTATAATGCCACCACCACCACTACCACCACAGATGCAGCTCAGAAATACTTCAGTGTAGATAAATTTAAATGATCACATCAAAGGCCTAGCTGAAGAAAAGACACATATTTGTAGATATAATATCTATTTCTCTGTCTCTGCTGTCCTAAAATAGATGTTTGGTTTCATAAAATTATAAAACCTATGTAAACATCAGCTAACAATACATAGTCAAAAGACAAAAAATTAGCAGAATTTGATTTAGACATAAGGCTTCCACGTAAGCTTTGATATGTGAAGAACTTGGAAGTCCTCTCTTCCACCCTCACCGGATGTGTAATTCAGACAACACTGAGAGTTAAAAACTTTTGGGGGACCCTGTGATGAGGGTTATTCCACACTATTATGAGATTTACCTCCAGGGGGTTACCAGGGTCCTATAGTGAATATCAGAGAAAAATTCCCTGACCTTCCAGCAGGTAGAACAGAATGGAACACTTTGAAACATACCAGAGCAACTCTGTTTTTAGTTAAGACCTGCTCTTAGGGGAAACTAGTTCACCAGAGCCTAATCTACTGGGATATTGTTGGAACTTCACTGACCTGAGGAAGGGAGATACCCAACTTCAATTAACTTTAGCCTTCCACGTAGGGAAGGAAAATATTCAAATCCTGCAAGCTCTAACCATATTATCCCACCAAAGTGGGGGGGAAACATTTATAAAGTTCACAGTCCAGAGTCACAGACTCATGAAAAGACTGAGACCCGATCACAGAACTGTTTCAGAAGACTTCCCTTTTCTCACATCTCGCCACCACGTTACTAAAGGCCTATTTGTAGCAGTTCTTTTTACCTGTTATATGTCAAGCTACCAAGAAAAAATTACAAGGAAAATCAAAAAATAAGAGCTATAATTTAAAAAGTAAAAGGCACGGATCATGACCACTTAGAGAATTTAAAACAACTATGATTAATATGCTAAAGAGTACTGTAATATGTAAAGCAGAAAGCATGTGAGAACAGGTGGGCAATGTAGGCAGAGAGATGGGAATCTGAAGAAAAAACAAAAAGAAGTGCTAGAGATCAAAAGAAATAAAGAATCCTTTTGATGGGTTTATTAGTAGCCTGGGCATGTATGAGAAAAGAATTTCTAAACTAATGGGCATATCGATATATTTCTCAAAAAACAAAACTCAAGAAAAACAAAGACTAAAAAATAAAGACCAGAATACCCAAGGACTTGGGGCAATATACATGTAATGAGAGAAGCAGAAGGATACAAAAGAGAGGAAAGAACAGAAGAAATATTTGAAATAATCAAGATTCTCCAAATTAACATCAGATGCAGAACCACAGGTCCAGAAATCTCAGACAAAATCAACCAGAGTATATGCCCACCAAAACTACATCTTTGCATATCATTTACAAATTATAGAAAATCAAAGGTAAAGAAAAATTCTGATAAAACAGAGGGAAAAAAATCTTATATAGAGATTAACAAAGATAGACATTGCAAATGACTTCTACTCAGAAACCATGAAAGTAAGGAGTGAAGTAAAAAGTCAAGCAAAAAAACCAATGACAAAACTACATTCTGTACCCTGCAACATTAACCTTCAAAAATGAATGAGAAATAAAGGGTTTCTCAGGTTAAGAAAAAAATACTGAGGAAGTTTTTTGCCGGTAGACCTGCTACAAGAAGTATTAAAAGTTCTTCAGAGAGAAGGAAAATTACACAGAAAACAGAAGTGCATCAGAGAAAGAAAGAGCATCAGAGGAGAAAATGGTGAAGGTAAAATAAAAATACTCATTCTTCTTACTCGTAATAGATCTAACAGATAATCAGATTATTGAAAATAAAAATAGCAACAATGTAGTTAATTATACATACTTATGTATATATCTTATATATAAAGAAAATAATATTTTCAGTAAATAAAGGGTTCTATTTAAGAATTAACTGAAATTTTAAATAATTCAAAATCTTAAAAATATATAATGGCTTGGGGTGATGAACACACAATACAATATGCAGATTAAGTATTATAGAATTGTATACCCGAGACCTATATAACTTTATTAACCAACCTCACTCCAATAAATTTAATTAAAATAAATAAAAGGAATAATAACATGAGAAAAATTAATAAATTATATCAACATAAATCATTTATTTTCACAGCATAAAAAATGGTAATAGAATGGCCTCACAATGAATGCAGGCTATTTTGGAAATAAACAGAATCATATTATGTACGAGAAATCCATTACAATGTGATAGTATTTATTCCATTGATTTTATATCTAAACTAATGATTTTGAGTGTTCAATCACTACACAAATGCTCACATTGCCATTTTTAAAAGATTTTCCTGCCCTGGCTGGTGTAGCTCAGTGGATGGAACACCAGCCTGAGAACCAAAGGGTCACTGTTTCTATTCCCAGTCAGGCACAGGTCTGGGTTGTGGGCCAGGTCCCCTGTAGGGGGCGCGTGAGGGGCAACCACACATTGATGCTTCTCTCCTTGTCTTGCTCCCTCCTTTCCTCCTTACCTAAAAAATAAATTTTTTAAAAATTTTGAAAATAAATAAAAAATAAACGTTTTCCTCCTAAATTTTAATTCATACTCAAAATACTAAACATACTAAAAAATAAACATAATTAAATCCAGCTTTCAAAATATTCTTACCAAAATATCTGTCTTATCATAAAACAATGAAACAATTTTTTAGTAAAAATATTAACTGTTATTTCATGTAGTGGGTGAGAGTTGTAAAGGGGAACTCTTCTTAACTTCTATAAATGGGATTAATTGTATATATTTGTATTGTCTATACTGGAATTGATTTCCAGACTCATATGTCTAACTGTGGATATTTAGAGATGGTTTAGCTATTTCTTAGAACGTGAGATTTGTGCTTGGAGAATGTTATGGAAAAATTAATATTTTGTAAGGACAAAACAATACTTTAAATAAATTTCAACATAATTTCCCATATTTCATACTACACTGTCACCGTATAATGTTCATTCCATTATTATATATCACATATTTAAAAGATAAAGTAATAAGAGCTTGAGAATGCTCAATATCACTAATCATCAGAGAGATGCAAATTAAAACTACAATGAGGTATCACCTCACACCTGCCAGAATGGTCACCATCAATAAACCAACAAACAAGTGCTGACAAAAGATGTGGAGAGAGGGGAATCCTAATGCTCTGCCATCAGGAATGAAGACTATTGCAGCAAGGAAGGAAAACAATATGGAGTTTCCTCAAAAAATTAAAAATGGAACTATCATTTGACCCAGTGATCCCACATCTGGGGGAATATACTAAGAACCGTGAAACACTAGTTAGAAAGAATATATGCACCTCTATGTTCACAGCAGCATTATTTACAATAGCCAAACCCTGGAAACAGCCCAAATGCCCATCAACAGACAAGTGGATAAAAAAGCTGTAGTACATTTACACAATGGAATACTACATGGCTAAAAATAGAAGGAACTCTTACCTTCATGATGGCATGGGTGACCTGGAAAATAATATTATGCTAAGTGAAATAAACCAGTCAGAGAAAGACAAATACCATATGATCTCACTCATCTATGGAATCTAATGAATAAAATAAAACCAGAAACATTGATACATGGATCAGACCAACAAATCTGAGAAGGGAGGGCAAGGACCGACTGGAAGAGATTACACAAAGAACATATAATCATATATGTATAGACCATGAACACAGATGACAATGTGGTGAAGGCCCTAGTTGGGGGGGCACTCAGTGAAGGGGGGTGAAAGGGGTAAATGGGGACATCTGTAATAGTGTCAACAATAAAAATAAATAAATATAAATGAATACAATAAAAAATAAAATAAAAAGCTAAACCTAGATATTTTCATAGATGTCTCAGTAACTGTAAGATTCATACATATTTTTAAAAAGAGAACTGTAAATTTGATCAATTGTAAATCCATATTTTTAAATGCTATTCAGGGACTGATTTTAATATTGTTTTAAGTAATAATGTTTTACTTTGCTCAGTGAAGACTGTAAGTCAAATTCACACAAGTTGTTTTTATAACTTGGTTCAAAACATACTTATAGGCCAATTCACAGACTATTTCCATTTCAAAGCTACCTAAGGATAAACACATATGTGCATGAATACACACATTTCAAAAGATAAATGCAACCAAATTCAGTTCAAGTGAAATTAATGCAATATCAAGTTATCCTTTCAGGATAAATAAATGTATTCAAATTAAATTACACAGAAAACTTAATAAACAAAAATCTTTTGTCTTAGATTATTCTTATATTAAATACTTCTTAATTTTCAGTGAAAATAACCTAATGTGAATTACATGTTTTATGTGTGATTCTAATTGTACCCATTATATCAATATACATTTGTAAGACTTTGTAACATAATTAGACAATGCAGCTAGAGTACCACATTGTATAGAAAGCTAATGGGTTTGATATTTTAAAAAACAGTGAGTTTTAAATGAAAGATTCATATTTGAACAAAAAAGTATAAAGTACATTATGGTATTCACATTCATGGAATAGTAATTGTAGCTATGTAATTGAAGCTAAGTAATAATAGGAAACCATCCCTAAAGGAGAAGTTATATAGTGATAAAAGAAAGCACTAAGAGTACACTAGGAGTCACTGAATATTTTTTTTGTTGTAAGTGGATAGTAACAAAAGAGAAGTATTTATTGTGACCCAAAATGGCGACAATATAAAGTTAAGGTAAGGAAAGAATATCTCTATAACTACATTAAAAAGAATAAAACAAAAATAAATTTAAAAACAGAAAATAAAACAAAATAACATCTCTCATCATTACTATTAATTTATATACTGATCTTTAATTCATATGAAAGATTTGTTATAGTTAGTCTGGTCTGGTGACTCAGTCTCTTCAAAAGGATACAACAGTCAAATGAGCCTTAAAAGAGAGAGAGAGGGAGAGAGAGAGAGAGGGAATCTCTACAGAGGAAATGTATGAAATTGTTACATGATGTTAGAGTTTTCAAGGTAATCATGGGAATAAACTCTTTAGATATCTCTTCTACCAAGAAAAGAAGACAGAAAAAAATACAGAATAAAACTCTCCAAACACTTGTGATCTTAAGACAAGAAAACTGCATATATTGATGGTGAGGTGTTATTTCTACTATCTCTACACTGATGGGGAATAGGTATGAATATATGTTCTTTTAATTTTCTACAGAACTGATGATCTCAACATCGTACATTGCTGAAAAAAACCCAGCTATCTTGATTTGCTTCTGTAGTTAAAGACTTTATATTTATAAAAAAATATATAACATCAGTCTAGCAGTTTACAATGAATGGTTTGCCTGCTAGGATTTACAAAATTTATGTCAATTTATCATATATATATTTAAGTCTTAGTTGGAATGTTGTTATATTGACATTCTTAACTTTTGAAAGAGGAGCCTCAAATGCTTATTTGGCACTGAACCCACAAATTATGGAGTCAGTCCTATACAAATAAGTCATAACTCCTAATTCTAAAGATGAAACTGACAAAAATAGAAATCCCAAACAATGAGGAAGGTGATGTCATTACATGTGTTCCCATTTATCTTTTTGAAGTCTGACATCCCCAAGGATAAGTAAAGAAAACAGATTTTTGTTAAATTAACTCAAGGTTGAAAAGGAACACACATCAATTATTATAAAATAGAATCTCATAATATTTGAAGTTCTTTCACACTCAGGTATCAGAAATAGTATTTATAAAACCTTCAGGAAATATTCAGGAGTCAATCCTGAAACACGTGAAGCATCAGTCCTCTCCTCGTTTTTGATGAATGAACTTAAATCAGAAATAAGTTATTTAATATAGAAGCAAAAAATGGAATAAGAAATAGTTCCATTCCCATATTGACTGCTTCTAAGTGAAAATATGAAAGAGACTTAGAACAAAAGCAAAAATATACCTAGAAAAAATCTGATGTCTTTATAGATAAAACAAGATGTTCCTATACACAAAAGAGATTCTTGAAAATGACATTTACAGATACAGTGTGTTAAAAGCATGTTGGAGAAAATAATTTTCTGCATTAACTGAGTAAATGATGAAGAAAATTAGGTGAATGGACAATTTAGGTGTTTCCAGTAGGAAAAAAAAAAGTGCCCATTTTGAAACTCATAAGGAGAAATTTTTGAAGTAGAAAAGATTTCCAACAATATCAACTGTACAACTCTGCCATGATTGCAAAACAATCCCATAGAGTCAATCTACTAATCGGGTGGAATTAATAAAAATCCTCCAGCCTGGGTTGAAAAATTGAAAAGTTGGACCAACTGAGTGTGATTTAAATGTTAATAGTGAAGACAAAGACTGTTGTCAACTTGATAATAATTTCTTTCATGATTTTGGTAGGAAGAAAATGTTATCAAGTAAAGCAAGAACCATTACAACAAAACCCATCAACATTTAGTTAGGAAAAATTTTCAAACCAATACAAAGAGTTTTTGAATCAAAATATCAGCTTGTTTACTTAAGTAAAAGTTTGTCTTTCAAATTTTATTTTATTTATCAGCTCTCACTTAAAAATTTTTGCCAAGTGATGTGTACAAAACCTAAATTATTATTTCACATACTGGAGCCTGTCCCATGTCTGTTTTTGCCCTTTTTTGAATAATACATTTGATTGCAGATTCTCTGGGTTGTTAAAACCCAGATTGTTGTGCCCTACCCTCATATATTTGAGTTCAGTGCACCCCTGGTGGAACTAGACCATTTGAATCTCTCCAAGTTTCCTGGTGACACTGCTCTTCTTGGACCATATTTTGGGGACTATTACTGTATCATCTAAGCCAGTTTGACCCAAGGCTCTGCTATTCTCGCAGGCAAAAATCTCATAAGTGAACAGATTTGGAATTTCTGCTGTTGTATGAAAAAGATTTTACTGAAGCAGGATTTTAGTTTTTCAGGTAATATAAACCCCATTTGAGATTGGTATTTCTGAAATGGCTGTAGATAATATGTAATGCAATTAATTGAAAGTTTCATTTCCATCATTCTCTCAAAGCAATCTATGCTACAAATTTAAACACACCCTTGTGATTAACATTTTAAATGTTAATACTGCATAGATAAAGTATATAACTTAATTATATAACAAAATAAGTAAATATAATGCAATTAACTATTTCATCTAATGATATAGCTTTAAGCAACTAGCCATCCAAATATCCCAAGACTTCATTTGAAATACAAATCACTCTCAAATGTGTTCAGGAGTAATGGAAAAGAGAATAGAGAAAATATAGTGATTATCAAGAAAGTAGTTTGGTGATAAGAATGAAATAGTTTTCCTGAAAAATGTGATCATTTGATAACCTAAATTAATGAACAGCTAGGTGGAGGTTTATTGTATTATTGGGAAGGAACAAAGTATTGATGTTTCTTAAATCCAAGCTATCAAGATCTGCCCAAAGGCATATAAATATTTGACACTTCTGACTATGCATTCTTCTTTGATAAAATAACCAGCGGGGAGCAACACTGTTCACATGCTTCCATAGTTTAGCCTTTGATTTTGAAAGTCAGAGCATAGTGAATAGTGAATTGTCAACCTTAACCACAGCAGGAATTTCAGCTCATAAGGCTTCCACAACTCTGGATAAAGTTTGAAAGAAATCATTGGCCTCTTTATAGCTGATCTATGAAATCATTTTCAACATATTTATAGTTTTAAACTATTCCTCTTCATATTATATCTTCGATTCCCTATTAAAATTAATCAATGATTTGCTTATTGTCACTATATTTTTTTTGTTTTCCAGCATTTTTTACAAGGGAAATCATTATGTAGTCATTAGTATCTGGATTTTTCCATTTAACACATTGCTTTTGAGATTCATGTACATTGTTGGATTTTTTATTTCTTTGTATTGCTGAATAGTATTCTATTTAATGTATATGCCACACATTTGTTTATCCGATAACATTTGGAAATGTGCAGCTGTTTAAATAAAGCCATAAAGGACATTCATGTATAGGTCTTTGTGTAAACATGGTTTCATTTCTCTTAGATAAACACCTATGAATTTCTGATTTATATCATTAATTATCTTGTTGGCTTCATCAAAACTGAATAACTGATATCCAAAATTACTGTGCTCTATTTAACTTCTGTCAGCCATATGTAGTTTCCAATGTCATTGTCAATACTTAGCGCTGTCCATCTTTTAAATATTGGCCATACTAGTGTATAAATTCTAGAGTCTTCGTTTTTCTGGTAACATCATTTTGAAATCTTTTTACATGTGCTTATTTGCCATTTGTATTAATATAACAGGGTTGCAGACTGTGGGTCCCCTGAAAATAGGACAACCCTCACAATCCTTGACTGGGGGAAGGGAAGAGTAGATGGTACAGAGTTTAAGATACATTGCATAACAAAAAGCAAGTTAATAGCCATGCCTCCCTGAAGGAAGAGGGCTGACACCCAGGGCTAATTGGGTACATGACTGTGGCAATGTACAGTGACCAGTGGCGTAGCTGGCGGGGAGTTCATACAGCACCTGTGCAGGAGGCAGGGAGTGGTGTCCACCCCTGATGCCCATGCGTTACAGGGAGCTGTTGCCCTGATTAAAGATGGCAGCCAAAAGAAAGTAAAAGAAACTGGGGAACTGGCAAAAATGGCAGACAATAACGCACCATAGGAAGGGCCAGATATGAGGTCACGCAGGAAGTTCCGGACCAAGCACTTAAATTAGGGCAGGCTAAAAGAGAAGAGAGAGCCAGAGGTCTGGAGTGAGAGAGGCATCCCAGCAGGTGGTCTGAAAGAGAGAGAGCATGATGTGGGCAGTGAGAGAGGAGATCTGACTGGAAAAGACGATGGCAGAAGTAATGGAGCTGCAAGGACATGCCTAGTCACCCAGACTCATGAAAGATGCTTGGAACTGAACTGACACTGGGAAAGTTGAGCTGCTGACTTCTCCTTTTCCGAAGGATGTGCTCAGTAGCCTCTCCCTTAGATGTGTGCCTCCCTGGACTCCGCCATGATCCAGTGTAACACAGAACATGTTTTCTGTATCGTTACACGGAGGCTGAGAACAGTGCACCCCAGATCCTGAAGGAGAGGGCTGCTGCAAGGGGATGCTGACTCTGAAACCCACACGTGCACATTCCAGAGGGGATGGAAATCTGTTTGTGTGGCTTAAGGACAGATAAGGATATGGGGAACTTCTGGGCATGGTTTTAGCGGTAACCTTTTGGGGTGCAAGGGGGGCTCTGGGTGTCGTGAGAGAGGAGATCTCTGACTAGAAGTGCTCTCGTTCGCGTGCCACTGCCCAGCCCCAAGGTTGGAACCTTGCTAAAAAAAAAAACACACACACAAAAAAACTGTTTCTGCCAACACTAATTGTTGGGCCATATGTGAAGGTGTCAGGGGGCTGAGCCCGGCTTACTCAGTAACATTAATTGTTCGGTAAAGTTTCCATTCAAGTTTTCTTCCCATTGTTTTTACAGATTGTTCATTTTCTTAATATGGAGTTTAAAGAAGTTTCTTGCACATACATTCTGGACACAAGTTTTGTTCATATGTGTTTTGTAAATTCTGTCCAACTGTCTGAGACTTGTCTTTCCATTTTCAAAATAATGTCTAAATAAAACAAACAAAAAATCACATTTTAAAAAATAAGCCCCTGCTGAATGCCAGTGATAAAAATTGGGAATGTTCTCTGGTTTGTGTGGCTCAGTGGATTGAGTGCAGTCTGGTGAACGGAAGGGTTGCAAGTTCAGTTCCCTGTCAGGTCACATGCCTGGGTTGTGGGACAGATTCCCTAGTAGGGGGCATGCGAATGGCAACCACACATTGATGTTTCCCTCCCTCTCTTTCTCCCTCCCTTCCTTTCTCTCTAAAAGATAAATAAATGAAATCTTTTTTAAAAATTGGGAATGCAAAGTAAATGAGTTGTCTTTGCCATGTAAGCACTTACAGCCTGGTGAGTTGGTGGTATATACCCTAAAAGGATGTTTTTAATGCAATGCAACAAAGTGTCTTATTTGAGATATGCTCCAGAAATACTGAGGAAGGTTGTCTAATCTATGGTGATCTGACCCTAAGCAAGGAAAAATGATTCAAGAAACTTAGAACAGGCAATAAAAACAGAAAAGACATGCCAAGGAAATTAAAAGTATAAGTACAAGCACATATGGCTTAGGAGGTGAATGAGACTTTAGTCACACTAGATAATTTGGGGAACAAATTCCATTCATTTAAACAGGACTATACAGAGAGCACTGGGGTAGATATTGATTGGTTTTAACCAGGTGAGTTCTGTGGTCAGGTTTTTTTGAGATAGCTAAAATTGGAAGAAGTATGAGCATAACCTGGGACAAGACTGAAATCAGAGAAAACACATAAAAAGATGTCCACTGAGAAATTAGTAAGTACGTATATCAGGTCAGTATGGTTAGAAAGGGAGGTCTCAAATTATTTATATATATGTAAATGAACACCTATAGGATTTTATGACTGATTGATTGTGGAGAGGGAGGCCAGTAAGAAGGGAGTTTTAAGAGAATCCAAAGTTGTAATTTATGTGGTTTGGATAATCATCATATTTCTCTTCCTAAACACAAGGTAGAAGAAGAAAATGTAATACAATATGAATCTCACTTTTAGGATTTCAGGAGGTATCTCTACATTTTGTCTTTTCTCTGACTGGAATCTATGCCGTGGACAATGACATATTCTCTCCCCTTATATACTCATAATTCTGACTGTCCATTTGATTGCCAACTCTGTTTTCACCCTCTTCAGTATTGTGTTCTTTAATACCATTGCTCAGCATTTCACAGTGGATCAGCTCATTCTGTTCTCCCATAAAACGTAGAATACCCAAACCCCAAAACCTGAATCATGTACATTGAGAAAGAAACATAAACAAGAAATAAGGGTATATTTGGGGAAATCATGAGGAATCCAGTTTTGAATGCATTGAGCTTTAAATAAAGTAACTTAATTTTTTATAGATAGTGTATGGGAAATAATTTTAAACATATCTGAAAAGTATTTCTATGAGTATTGTGTCTAATTAATGTACCCAACCTTCTGTCACTCTCTGTAACATTATCAGACTTTATTTCCATCAAAATATAATTGTATAAATAACCGATAAATAAAATTATGAATAAAAGTATATTCAACAGACAGGACACATGCTACGGAATTGGTCTCATGGTTCTCTTTCTGCTGCATATCATAACTGACTTAGCTTGAGTCCAAACTAAAGTACTTACGTTGCCTTCTTCATTCTTTAAATATATTCACAGAAAGAAGTTTATTCTAAGGCATGAAATATAAACTCAACAAGGTCTGTGACTGTAATCAATGGTCGCTCAAAGAAAGTCCTAAAATAACTTAAAATTACAAATTTCAATTCAGTAATGAAAATTTCTAGTCCCAAATAATAATTAACTCTAATCCTGTCTAAACTTTCTCCATGAAATTGTGGTCTTGGAAGTACATCAGAGCCTTGCTGCCAGCTCTTATCTGGGGTTCCTGTACTGCAGCAGAGGGTGAGATTGAAGGAGTGGGAAGAAGAGTAGATTAATTCACTGGCATTTATGTTACTTCTTATTCTCTGGGTCAGGGCCATGTTTGAAACATTTCTTTCATTCATAAATATGTTAAATTATAAATATGTGTAATTAAATGCATATTTCATGTGTAAATTATATGAATTTATAAATATAAATAAGCATAAAATTCATAATGTATCAATTATAAATTTATTAAATATGAACTATCTTTTACATATATGCTAATTATTAGATAATTATTAAGACAAGCTCCTAGAAGACAGAGATTTCTTAATTTTTAACCACTATAACCCTGGTTTCTAGAACAGTACCTGGCAGATTGTAAATATAGTGAGTAAATCTATAGTGCATGAGGTT
Organism: Mormoops blainvillei; assembly: GCA_004026545.1. Taxonomy (NCBI): domain Eukaryota; kingdom Metazoa; phylum Chordata; class Mammalia; order Chiroptera; family Mormoopidae; genus Mormoops; species Mormoops blainvillei. The sequence continues at coordinate 190,941 of PVJD01001077.1, forward strand.
TAATAAATGTGTGCCAAATAATCCAGCACTGAAATTTGCAGACAATCTGTCTATATTTGGGATTATCTGATTATAGGATATATTGAAAATATTACGAGTCTATGAAAACAGAAAGGAGAAAACAGAAAGGAGAGCATATAGACTGAATGAAACTAAATTTCTAGGGGAAGATACAGGGAGTGAGTCCATGAAGTACATGACTGAAGCACACTAGATGAGCTTGAAAAAGAAAGACTATTCTCACATAAATTCAAAAGAAAAAAGTATTTTGAGCATAAAGACCAATTATGTAAAAGGTCACAAGTAGTGTTGATCCCATAGTTGGGCAGAGATTTACAGCAGTGCTTGGCTCCTAAGTTGTGAATCAGTGTTAGCCTGGGAGCTGAGAGGGGTCTCTCAGGAAAAAGGTATTTAAATTTACTACTTCACTTATGGCAGTAAATTTATAATTATAAGTCAGTATAATATACATAATACTATATGCAATTATTATAAATAGTATCTGACAAGGTACTAAGTTTAGCGTTATGAGCAGTTTTGATAGTGAGGATAAAAATCTCTGGAGTAAGTGTGGGGAGGATTTAAGGTAAAAAATTAATGTAAAAATGACGTGTCCAAAGATGATTGAAGGCAGGTGTTAGGGTGGAGTAAAAGATTTTCTTCTAGTTAACAAAAGCCTTGGTCTGTAGTGGCAAGCTGGAATTTGATAAATGAGGATCCTGGCGAGGTACTGTGTTGATCAGATCTGTCTGTGGGATATAAGAGATATTTTAGTCTTCATATCACAATAATTTATAAACTGAAGAATCAAAATGCTCACTATGGTTATTGTGTAGCCACTCCATTTACTATAAGCAATTAGAGATCATTATAACTCTGTTTCTTTCACTAATTTTTCTACCTGGAACTTTGTCAGAATTTTCTCAAAACTTTTATTTCCTTTAAAAAAACCCTTTTCGTAAACTACATACTCCTCAAAACTTTGCCTAACATACCCACTAAATCAAGGCTAATCACAATTTTCTCTCTTCTATTTTGTTATGCTGCATTATATGTGTGTGTAGAAGAAAGAAAATTATATATACATAAAATTATAACATATATATGTATGTGTTCAAACTTTGCAATAGAGTATTATAATTATATGGTTGTACTCAATTATGTTTAATTTCCTGGAGTTCAAAACACATGCAGTGTCTTTACTTGCTTGTCCAGCCCTGAACTTGCTCACAGAAGGCAAAATAACTATATGCATGCTTAATAAAACTAAAATACACATGTATTTTTATATCAGTAAGAATGAAGTATTTCAATGCAATCCATAATGATTAAAAGCAATAAAATAATTATGTTTAATCAACCAATATTCTGTCAAAATAAAACCATTTGAAGACTTGATTATAACCAAGAAATATACTTAATATTAGCATTCCTTCTCAATATTAAAATGTGAAACATTACTAATATGGTCTTTAAATGTTTGTCATATTCACTTAATTAATCTGTCATATCTTATTAGGATTTATTTTCAAAAACTCTGTTTTATTTCTAATAGAAGGATGGATCTTAAAAGATATGTCCATCTTCTGTAGTCTATGAATTTTACTTTTTTGAATAAGGAAAAAAGTATGGACAGATGTGATTCAGCTAAGCATCTTAAGATAGAGTTATCATTCCAGATTATCTGGTGGGCCCTAAATTTAATGCAAAGTGTCCTATTAGGGTTGCAGAGGAGAAATACAGAAAGAAGAGAAGGCAATATGAACACAAAAAGATTGGGGTGATGCAGCTATAAGCTGAGGAATGCTGACAACCCCCAGAAGTTGTAAGAGGCAAGGAATGGACTCTCTCCTAGAGTCTTTGGAGAGACTGTGGCCCTGTCAACAACTTCATTTTAGTCTTTGCCTTCCAGAAGTGTGAGAAAATAAATGTCTATTGTTTTCAGCTACACAGTTTGAAGCATTTTGTTACAGCACCCAAAGGAGATTAATACAACAATATTTAAGAAGTGCTTTGTTCAAGTTTAATTATTTATAAACAATATAAATAATAGCTAAAATCTTTAAGTAGCTCCTTTTAAATATGTAGTCTACACTAAAGTTTTGTTTAATAAGTCAGAAATAATTATATGTGTTCTACACTATCAAGGAGTTGAAGTAAGATGGTAGTCAAAACAATGATACTTGTGATAACTAAACATTGGATAAATCATTAAAATAAAATAAATTAAATTAAATAAGCCTCCTTTAACATTTAGGATTCTCTATCTAATGCAAAATACTGTGCTTCTCTTTCAGAAATATTTCAGCAAGCAAAGTGAAGACTGCATGTGGAATTAGTAGAATCAGAAAAATTAATGTAAACAGTCATGGGCTAAGATCCTTGTTGATACTGATGCATTTTCAAATCATCTTACATGTTGCAGGCATTAAGGCAGGCACCATTTTTTGCTTTCAGTGCCATTACTACATCATCTTGTCACCTAAATAACTGTAATTAAGCATTTTCTCTAGTTGCTGATTACAGTATGCTGATGAACATTCCCACGGGGTTTAACAGCCTCCTCATAACATCTAGAGTAATCACTACATATTATAATGTCTTTTTTGCTGAAGACTTCCTAAATAATCTGAAATTTAAATTGAACAAGTCTTTGATTATTGCAATCTAAAGTTCAACAGGTGCTTAATCAGAAAGGTGTAAGTGTCATATCATTGATATCAACTAAGCAATAGGATAAAATATTGTACATTCAGAGAAATAAATAAATTCTTTGTTCATTGATCCATGTCACTTTAAAATTAACATCAGAATATAACCCAGATTTCTGTTTTCTTTATAAAGTAACAGGTTAACAAGAGGTAATGTCTTTGAACTGAACACAGACAACATCCCCATGATCCAGTTTTGGGGACTTTAAGGTGCATATAGATAATATGCAGAACACAGAAGTTGAATTAAGTAAAAATCAAATAAACACATATGAAATTTATTATTTAATTATGTAATTAATCATTGATACCAAAGAAAATGTCATAATATTTCAAATTCAGATTTCCCAAATATGAATATTTGATTGTGACTTTCCTCAGACCTGGGCAAGAGAAGCTGCTCCAGTAGCCCCATGATTCCTCTCTCTTTCTCTCTCTCTCTCTCTCACACACACATACACACACACACACACACACACACACACACTCCCCGCTACAAAATGCATACGCGTCTCTGTCACCTGAGATCCAGGACACAGAGAGCTCACGCAATCCTAGCCCAAAACATCAGGTCTTCTCACTCATACACTCTCTCTCTCATTCTGTAGAGAAATGCCTTCCTACATGTCCTGCCCTGTGAAAGTGAAACAAAAGCCAGCTGATTTCTAATGCTTCCATGGTTTGTGGTTTTCCACTGCCGATAGAAATCATGGACATTTATCTATAGGGTGAGAACAAGAAATTTAATTAAATAAACGTGTACCGGTATTTGACCTATGCAAGTCATTTTTTACTTACTCAGTCCGTATTTCTGACCCATCATTTGTTTGGGCTACTGCATGAGTGTAACATTGTTCAATAGCTATGAAAAACTATATCAAGTAAATATTTAGAGTAGGTGATTGGATCGATTTTAAGATTCTGTAAATATAATTTTTAAATAATAGCCAAATTCCCTACTCTGTATGATGAAATTAATTAAATTATTTTATGATATAAAGTACCACTATCTGAGTTGAGAAACTTGTGGATTAGATTAATAAACATTACACAATTAACAAAATATATATGTCCTTATTTCACATGTCTGGCAATTTATATAATTGTATATTGACTGGTAGGTGTTTGGGAGGGGTTGTGGGGAGTGTGCCTTGGCAACATTAAAGCAATAGAACAAATAAATGGTTATAGCTACAACAAGAAAAAACATTTAGCTAATCTATGACACAATTCTTATATGAATAGCATGTATTTATTAACTTGAGTAAATCCATATATCTTGACCTTAACAGGAGTTAGACAAAATGCTGATATATTTCATTCCATGAATCAAAGCAATACTTAATTGTAAATAGTCTTACATTTCCATTTTTCCTTCTATTTGAATGCAATGATAACATTTGAAAGCACCATCTGAAAATAAGCTCATATCATTTTCACTGTAGGTTTGTATCTAATTCATATATTATATATACCATATTTTACCATGTATAATCCGCATTTTTTTGCCCAAATTTTTGTGGGTAAAGTAAGTATGAGCATTATAAATGGATAGTACTAATTCTGTATTATATAAATGTGTTTAATTATTTAATTTATGTTTATGCATTAAAAGTGTATCTCTAGAAAACAATAATTATATTTGTGTGCAAAATAATACACTTTATAATGCAAAAAGCAAGTCTCTAAATATAAATAAATAAAAACTGAATTAAAAATTAAAATAAAATATTTTTTTTCCTGAAAGTTTGGGCCAAAAATGTGGGTGCACATTATACATGGCAAAGTATGATACTTTTGTTATTCACTATTCTGATTATTATCTTTCAAGTATAAAGAACTATTATTTATTAAATGAAAACCTATGCACTATAAAATATTTGCTTCTAATACAGTGTTTTCTTTTTTTCTTAAGATTTTTTAAATTTAATTTTAGAGGGAGGGGAAGGGAGAGAGAAGGACAGGGGGAGAAACATCGATGTGTGAAAGAAACATCAATTGGCTGCTCTCACACGCTCCTAAGCAGGAACCTGGCCTACAACCCAGGCATTTGCCCTGACTGGGAATCAAACCAGCAACCTTTCACTTCATAGACAGGCATTCAACCCACTTAACTACACCAGCTTGGGTTAACATAGTAGTTTCTTTTCACAAAACCCAAAGCATGAAAATCTACTAACCCAGTTCATTTTCAGACTTAGACTATTCATTATTGACTTCAGGTCTCATTCAGACATTTAATAACACCTTTGTACCTTTGTGCAATAATCATTCTATCATTAGAATTTATTTGAAACACTTATCTAGCTATCTACCATCTATCATCAATCTATATATCTAATTAGTTAGAAAACTGTAAATTATGAATAATAAAATGTAAATTCTTCCAGACATAGAGTCTCTTCCCAAAGGCAATCAGTATCCATACCATCCTAAAATTTTGCCTACAACTCAAATACTTCATGTCATGCACCTACTTTTTATATAGAAGTAAACACACTAAATACATCAAGATTGTGGAGTAGGTAAAACTGTACTTGTGTCCACCAATGACCACATCAGAATTGCAGCTAAACTACAGGTCAGCCATCACTGAGAAACACCTGAAGTCTAGTTGAACAGAAGTCCTATAACTAAAAGATTTACAGAAGAAGACATATGGAGACTAGTAGCAGAGTGGAGATACAGGATGGGCTGGTCCCACACCCACCTGTGGCAGTTAAAAATTGGGAAGGATATCATGGCTGCACGGTTCCTCATGAGAAGTAAAGGGTCCCAGGCCCACATCAGTATCCCTAGCCTAGGGTTCCAGTGCCAGGAACAGAAGTCCCATAACTTCTGGCTATGAAAACCAGCAGAGTTTATGGCAGAGTGAGAAAGAGTGCTGTTCGAGTCCCAGGCATTCCTCTTAAAGAACCAGTACATTAACTTACTTGCTCTGATCTCCAGTGCTGAGCACCAGCACAAAACGCACCAAGGACATAAAGGGAGAAACTGAATTTTCTGGCTTAAGGGTAGCCTTCTCCTATATAGAAGTCTTGGCAGAGGCCATTGTTCCTTTGCTGAGCCCTCCCCACTGAAGGCACAGATGGGTGCCATATCTGAGTCTCCACAAGTTGGCTAGCATTGTCCATAACCTGAACACAGGTTGAACACATAACCTGGTTTTTTCCTGAGACCCCACCACACCCAAATTTCAGGCCCTCTGAAGTAGATTCCAGTGGATTTTACATGCAAATGGCTTCTCATGGTTTATATGTTGGGCTTCCATAAAATCTCTCAACAGTTCACAAACCTCAAACAAATAGTGCCTGGACTCAGGATGCCTAATACCACTTGGTGAGCAGCCCCAAAACTGGCATTAGTGGCCACCAGCCTCAGTTTGCAACTTAGCCTTTCCTAAGGACTTGCAAGCCCAGAATGAGCAACAAACATCTGTGGATCACTTTGTAGCTCATACCAGATGGTCCAGGGTATGGCACAGGCAGCAGCTGATTTTGGCCTGCACCTCCCAAGGAACCTCAGAATCAAAATACCTGGTGACCAGCTTCAGACCATACCAGAACACAACCCAACCACCTCTACAAATGACACACTCAAAGGATAGACTTGGCAGACACCAGAAACCCACTAAAGTAAATCCTGCTCTATAGTGTTAGCCCCTGAATGACAGTTCCTCTACTGTAGCCATTCCTCACAACCAATCAGCCTGAGAGTCAGTAACATGCCAACAATAATCAAGGTTCATCTACAACAGAAGGGCACACATGACCCACATGAGGACACACCTAAAGCACCTGGTTCAGCAGAGAAGGAAAGATGGTGCCACTAGACCTCACAGGACATCCACTACATAAGACCACTCTAATGAGACTGGAAGATGTAACAGCTCTACCTAATACATAAAAGCAAACACAAGGAGGTAGCCAAAATGGGAAGGCAAAGAAAAACGTCCCAAACGAAAGCAGAGCAAAACTCCTGACAGAGAATTAAACAAAGCGGAGACAAACAATCTATCAGGTGCATAATTCAAAACACTGGTTATAAGAATGCTCAATGATTTCAGTGAAAACTTCAAAGAAAAGATAGGAAACATAAAAATGGTGAAAGAAAACAAAGAACTAGTCAGAAACAAATCCAATACCTGACATGAATAATTGAAGAAAATATTAATGGTAGGTTAGACGAAGAAAAAGGGAATTGAATCATTGATTTAGAAGATAAGGTAGGAGAAAACACCCAATCAGAACAGCAAAAAGAAAAAAAATAATAAAAAAATGAAGATAGTTGAAGGAGCCTCTGGGATAACAACAAGCATATCAACATTCACATTATAGGCCAAAAGGAGAAAAGAAACAGCAAGAAACTGAAAAACTATTTGAAGAAACAATGAAAGAAAATTTCCCTAGCCTTGTAAAAGAAAAAGACATATAAGCCAGAAGGGCAGAAGAGTCTCAAGCAAGATGAGTCCAAAAAGGCCCACACCAAAATACATCATATTAAAAATTCCAAATATTGAAAACAAAGAGAGAGTCTTAAAAGCCACATGAGGGAGACAGTTAACTACAAGGGAGCTCCCATAAGACTGTCAGCTTATTTTTCAACAGAAACTGTGAAGACCAGAAAGGGTTAGCACAAATTATTCAAAGTAATGAAAAATAAGGACATACGACCAAGAATGCTCTACCCAGCAAAGCTATCATTTAGAATCAAAGGACAGATATAGAGCTTCACAGACAAGAAAAAGCTAATGGTGTTAATCACCACCACACCAGTATTACAAAAAATAATAAAATAACTTTTTAAAGAAGGCCAAAATAAAATAAAAATATAAATAGTAATAAAATGACAATAATTCCATCTTTCAACAATGGTACTAAATGTCAGTGGATTAAATGTTCCAATCAAAACACATAAGGGGACTAAATGGATAAGAAAACAAGACTTAATATATGCTGTCTATCTACAAAAGACTCACTTCAGAGAGAAAGACACACAGACTGAAAGTAGAGTGATAAAAAAGATACTTCATGAAAATGAAAATTTAAAAAATAAAAAGCTTGTGTAACAATACTTACACCAGACAAAATACTCTTTAAAACAAAGGCTATAACAAGAGACAAAGAAGGACCCAACAGGTCTATTTTAAGACATATGCATTCATATATTCATTAGAACATTATTTACACTTTCCAATATAGGAAAGCAATTTGGGAGCCCATCAATAAATGAATGGATAAAGAGGTGGTGAATATTTACAATGGATTATGACTCTGCCATAACAAAAGAATGAAATGTTTCCATCCACAACAACATGGTTGGAACTAAAGCATAGTGCACTCGGTGAAATAACCCAGATAGAAAAGGATAAATGCCATGTAATTTCACTTATGTATAGGATCTAAAACACAACATAAAGGAACATGCAAAACAGAGCCACACTCATAGATACAGAGAACATTTTAATGGTTGCCAGATGAGAGGGAGGTTAAAGCAGATGGTTAAAAAAGGGAAAGAAATTAAAAAGTAAAATCTGGCACCTGGAAAACAGTCATGAGGACGTAAAGCACAGCATAGGGAATATCATGAATAACAGTGCCTTAACCATGTGTGGTGTCAGGCGGGTACTGGTCTTATCGGGGTGATCTCTGCACAAGTACATACAGGTCTAATCACCATGTTGTACACCTGAAACATATCATATTGGATGTCAACTGTAACTGAAAAATAAAAAATTGTTAAAAAGAAAAAATAGTGTGTAGGGAGACCTCAGAGACATTAAGGAATCAGCTCCATACCATCACAATGGAGTTTTACAATAAAGCGAGTTGTAATCTTGCAAAAAATTGGTTTGAATATTTTTTCTGCTACCCAACAAATATTGCAATGAATATCTGAAGACATATAATGGGATAATTTATGCCAAACACATGCGTATGGTATATTTCTACTAATTAAAATTCTGTACTGAAGAATACACACACATACACACAAAAGGTCTGTCCGGACAGTATCCAGCCATGTACTATGAAAAATAGAGACATTTACTGAACTAGATAGAAGATATAAGAAACATTGTATATAAGACAATGACACCTCAGTCCCCTTCAAAGCAGGCACCTTGGAACCTCACACAGTTCTGCAAATAACCATCAGCTGCCCTGTTGTATTTTCCCGAATCTCACTGATGGTCTGAAATCTCTTCCCTTTCAAAAATGATTTTAGTTTTTGGAAAAACCAGAAATGACAGTGTGCCAAATTGGGTTGTAGGGGAGCTGAGTCACCTGGTTTGATGTTTTGACCAAAAACTCTGCACAGTATGCAATGCAGGGGTGGGAGCATTGTCATGATGAAGCTGCCAATCACCAGTTGCCCATTGCTGTGGCCGTCTTTGTCATGTTGTGTCCTTCAGCCAATAAAGAACATTGAAGTAGTACGACTTATTAATTGTTTGACCTGGTGGGACATACTTGTGTTGGACAAGACCTTCCCAATCAAAACGCACAGTTAACTAGTCTCGATCTTGCTGCAACTTTACAACACCTTTTTTTGGGCAGAGAACCAGGTGACTTCCCCTGAGATGCCTGGGGTTTCATTTCAGGTTCATAGCCACAGACCCACAGTTCATCTCTTCTTATGACCTTCTTGAGGAAAACTCTGGTTTGTTGGTAGTGGTTTGAATCAAGTCATTAGCAATGTTCCATCTGTTCTGGTAGCATGCGCTGCAGAACAAATTTTTCCATGACACATTTCATGCCAAGATCCTGAGTCAAAATCTTGGACACAGTAGTTTTTGGAATCCTCAGATCAGCTTCTAGTTCTCGCAGTCAGTCATGGATCTTTGCTGATTGCAGCCTGTACAGGGTCAACCTTCTCAGGTGTTCTGCTTGTTGTAGCCCTTCCAGTTGAAATCACTTTCAACATATTCTCGACCATCTTTGAAGCACATGTGTCACACTTTTATTTGCAGTGCACTCTTTACATCATCTCCAAAAGCCTTCTGAATCATCCAAATAGTTTCTGTGAAGGAAAGTTCAAGCTTAACAGAAAATTTGATGCAGATTGATTGTTCTACTTGCTCAGTCATTTTGAATGCAATGACCACACAGTACATATGCTCACTGAACAGTGTCTACCGCCCCCACTGACTAGTACAGTGAAGCCATCATTGTTCATACATGCGTATTCCATTCCACTCTCCTTGGCTGCCAGGTTACATCAATGTTGTGCAAACTGTTCTTGTTGTATTAACAATGGTTGGACTTTTTCCAGCCAGACCTTGTATATTCTTTAATAATTTTTAATCATAGGTTTCAGGTGTAAAACATTTTAATATGTAAATAATGTAAAACATTATAATATACATTAAAAAGTGATCAGCCCCTAAAATAATCACTATCATCATCCAATTGATTCCCTTCACCCATTTCACCTACCCCACAACCATAACTCTGTTCCTCTCTGGTAACCACTGATCTGCTCTCTATATGTGAATTTATTTGTGTTTTACTTTATTTATTTGTTGTTGTTGTTTTAAGATTCCACATAGTAAAATCATATTTTTCTTTCTCCTTCTGATTTATTTCACTTAGTGTTACAGCCTCAGGTCCTTCCATGTTGTTACAAATGGCAATATTTCTTTTTTTTTAGCTGAGTAGTATTCCATTGTAGTGTGTGTGCACGTGTGTGTGTGTGTGTGTGTGTGTACACATTTTCTTTATCCATTCATCCATCAGTGGACACTTTGGTTGTTTCCATGCCTTGGCTATTGCAAATAATGCCGCAAGGAATATGAAGGTGTATATATCCTTTATAATTAGTGTTTTCATGTTTTTGGATAAGTACTCAGAAGAGCAATAGCCAATTATACTGTAGTTCTATTCTTAATTTTCTGAGGAATTTCCAAATAGTTTTCCACAGTGACTGTACCAATTTACCATCCTACCAACATGAGGGTTATACTTACTCCACAACCTTTCCAACACTTATTTCTTGGTTTTCTTTTCTTTTTTTGAGAAGACATGTTCTAACAGGTGTGACATGATATCTATCTCATTTTGGTTCTGATTTGCATTCCTCTAATAATTAATAATGTTGAACATCTTTTCTTACGCATGTGGGCCATCGGTAATGTCTTCTTTATAAAAATCTAATCAGGTCCTCTGCCCATTTTAATTAGGTGGTTTGGGTTTGTTGCTGTTTCTGTTTTTGCAGTTGTGGTTGTTGAGTTGTATGAGTTCTTTACATATTTAGGATATTAATCTCTTATCAAATATATGGTTTGTGAAGATCTCCCATTTGATAGGTTGCCATTAAATTTTGATGATGGCTGTCTTCACTGTGCAGAAGTGTATTACATTGATGTAGTACCATTTATTCACTTTCCCCATTGTATATTCTTGGCTCCTTTGTTGTAGTTGTAAATTAATTTTCCATATATGTGTGGGCTTACATATTTAATTTGATTGAGGAATATTACTAAATTTCTCTTCATAAAATAGCTGTACCAAATGAGAAATTCACCAAAAATTAATTGAATGTAAAAGACCTTTGAAGTAATAGAAATTCATTATTCTCCATTTGATTCAAGTTAAATTTTCCTTATGTTAATTAAGTATACTACTTCTCTTAAATTGGATTTTTCATCATTTAATAACACTTGAATCTCTTTTGAGCTCTTTTAAATTTTCCATAATCTTCTACAATGATGAAGGCTAGACTTAAGTATTCAATTTTGAAAGCATCTTATTTAGGGAGAATGTAGACATAGGCTCAAGGTATCTTCCCCAACAAGAAAATCTATTTTTTAGCTTGAAATCATTTTTATAAAGTATGCAGTATGAAGTCTCTTCTTAACAGACTTTAAAATTCTGATAATTTCTTCTGCTTAAAGTGATGTGTTAGTCCTAACATTTCTATTGACCTTTAAGGCCCAGAGAGCACATAGGTGTAACTTCATAGGTTTGCCCACATGAGTGATGATGGAGTTGTGAGGGGTTCAGTTCATTTCAGCCCTTTAATTTCCCATAATATAACAAAAAAGAGCAGTGGCTGAAGAAATCAATCCCAACTTATCCCTTGTCGAATATCAGCAAACACAATGTCACAAAGCCAATGTGAAGAAATGGAGTATAGATTTTCTGCTGACATTTGTAAAGTGTTTGTGTCAAAGTATTTTTCTAATACAGAAAAGGTTGGAGCTTAACAAATTAAAGCACATTTCTTTTAAACTCTTATGTTGGCCATTTGGATTAATTTTATAGCTTTTTTTCATTAACATTTAACCCAATATTATCAGATGCAATTTTTTAATTATTCATCATCCACGCATAAGTTTCTCTAATATAAGTGTATGGAAAATGTGTAACTGGATAAACTTGGAAAAAGTGAGCATCAAAAAAAATAATAAAAGTGAAGAATTGTACATCATTAAATAAAAGAAGGAATTTAGGAGTCGCTACTGACCAAAAAGAGTCAAAAAGAAACAAAGACCTACATGTCAGTGGAATGTCAACTAATAAAACAGAGAAATCATAAAATAATTAAGTCAATAATTAAACCACCATCAGGCAACCATTATGGTAATAACTTATTCAGGCAGGAATCAAATTTTTAAATTATTTGATATATATTTTGTGAGAAATAGGATATTTATATAACCTCAAAATATACTCCCCAAAATATTTATAATTAACTTTAAGTTATGGATACCTTATAAACCACACATTAACAAAGTGATCAAAACTAATATAATTGTTGGATCAAAAGGCAGTTCCGCTTTTAGGTTTTTTAGAAAATTCCACATGGTTTTTCACAGCAGTTGTACCAGTCTGCTTTTTGAGTCAATGATTCCTCCTGGCATTATACCCTGAGAATCCTGAAACACCAATTCAAAAGGACCCTTGCACCCCTATGTTCATAGTAGCATTATTTACAGTAGCCAAGTGCTAGAAACAGCCTAAGTGACCATCAGTAAATGAGCAGATCGAAAAACTGTGGTGCATTTACACAATGGAATACTACACAGCGGAAAGGAAGAAGGAACTCTTACCCTTCATGACAGCATGGATGGAACTGGAGAGTAATATGATAAGTGAAATAAGCCAGGAGGTAAAAAACAAATGCCATATGATCTCACCTATAAGTGGAACCTAATGAAGAAAACAAATGAGCAAAATAGAACCAGAGACAAGGAACAAAATGACAGTGACCAGAGGGGAGGAGGGAGGGGGATAATGGGGGAAAGAAGGGAAACATATACAAAGGACCCATGGACAAGGACAATGGGGTGGGGATTGTCTTTGGGAGCAGGGGTTGTACAGGACAGAGGAGAGCAATGGGGAGAAAAATGGGGACAACTGTAACTGACCAACAATAAAAATAAATAATTTTTTTAAAAAGCTAATGTAATGAGTTCTGCAGCATATTGTCATTTACCTCCCATGACAGAGAAGCAGACTGCATCACTTCTATGGTATTACTGCCCCAAATCCATAACCCTAGTCTACTCATAAAGCACAATATGAAATTTATTCTACAAAGTAACTCACATATAATCTTCAAAGTATCCAAGTCAAATGAAAGAAAAGACAAGAAAAATTTGAGAAATATTTCCAGATTAAAGGAGACTAAAGAGATATGACAGTTAAATTCAACATGTCACCTTGGATTACATTTGCACCAGAAGAGATTGAGGTCTCTGAAGGTAGTATTTTATCAATGTTAATTCCTGATTTTTATAGGAATACTTTGGTTATATAAGAAGCTCCTTTTCTTAGGAACTGAACAATTAAGTATTTTAAAAGTTATAATGAACTATGTGTGATTTTTAAAATATTTCATTAAATATAAAAATGAATAGAGGAAACATAGGAAATGAGAGAAATTTTGAAAGAGAGCACAATTACTGTAAGATAGCATCTATTAGGAAGTCTGTATAAATAAGGCACTTCATTGCAAGTTTTCTGTAAGTATAACATAATTTCCAAAGATGAAGTATAATGAGGAGCAATGAAATCACATGGAGGTTTTTAATATCCCACTGCAGAACACCTGAATGAGAATGTGCATTTCTAATAAAGCCTTCAAGTAACTTTTATACATATTAGTACTTGAGAAACACTGCTTTTAACATGACTTGGTTGGGAAACTAAAGTGTGAAAGTGAATTTTAATTATTATAGATTTAATAATAATATCATGGATACATTTAAGAAGAGACAAGAGTTACTAACTGAAATATTTACAACAAAACGCTATGGTGTCTGAAATTTGCTTTCAAATATTGTGAAGTATGGATGAAGCAGATGAAGGTATGGATTAAATTAGATTCAGCCTGTGGTGATACTTATTACAGCAGAATGATGACCCCTTTGAGTTCACTGGACTGTTCCCTTTCTTTTTTCTTTTTTTTTTTTTAGCTGAGTAGATATGGCTAACTTTTTCCACAATAAAAAATATAAAAGTACATATGAAAAAAACCAAACATGTCTATAATAAAGAATATTAGGAAAGAACAAGAGGAAATTATTAAGTTGCCTAGGAGAAGATTTCAAAATCGTGCCCAGAGAAGACAAATTCATTCCTATTTAATTTTGTTTCTATCATTTATAGGAAGATAAGGAAAAGATTTAGGGGCAATTATAAAGTGTCACAGGTAATTTCACTAAGTCAGCTGAAAGATAATGAGGGATTGAAGGGTTACCATTTCCTGAAATGTTAAGACTATGCTGGATTTTTCTTTCTGGTATTTACACTTACAAAGATATATAGTGATGGCATCCAACTACTTTTAAGCTTGACTAAGTCTTTTCACCATTTAGATTTGTATCCTCATGTGTAAAGAATCAATAATACCAATAATATTCATATTTACTTAAAGTTAAAAAATAATTGACATAAAAGCTAATTTGCACATTTTAAATGATATGTAAATAGATAACCCCATGATTTTGTTATTACTTTGCATACTTGATTAATATATTTTGCAGGATTTTGAAATGAATTATTCAATTATAACACTCAGTACATCTATTTCTGAGAGTTATAAGTAAAAAGGAAAATATATATCAGGTACATATTATCTATGCTTACTTTACAATATGTAAAATTATGGTAACTGATATAGTGGGATCTATCATAAAGAACAAATTATCAATGGCTTAAGGAAACTAGAAGTTTACTCTTGTATCATATAACAATGCAAAAAAGGTCATAGATAATATAATGGTTATGTGAGTGGAGGCTCAGACTTACACTATCTTTTGCTCTATTCTTTAAATATAGATCTATCTCATAATCTAAGATAATCACCCTCTGTTTTCACTTCAATATTTCACCCCACAAGAAGTGGTACAAAATGGAAAACACAATTATTCTCTTTAAAGGCAATACTCAAAAGTGTATATATCATTTTTGCCTTTATACTGTTAGTTAGAAATTAATCATATGACCATATCAGTTACCAGATAAGTTGTAAAATATAGTCTTAGCTAAAAGTTAGACATTCTATTACCAAATAAAGAAGTAAAGATATATTTTAATTGAATAATTTTGTGAGAGTTTTAAAATATCCATCCTAAAAATTTAAATTATAAAAAAAGGAGCCAACTGTTTGTGAGTTCATCTAGATGAAGGTAGAAATACATGATTTACAATAGGTAGGTGAATTTTCTGAATTTATGACTGTATTTTCTTCATTTTACAGATAAAGAAAGCATAACTGGACTACTCATATATATTATTCAAAAGAATAGGATAGTTCATGAAAGAACTAAGACTAATGAAAAAGTTTCTTGGTCTAGTTTAGTTTGTTTTCCAAGAATTCAATTTCTATAATTTACAACTTAAGAATTAGAGTTGCTTCTAGTTTTTTTCCATACATTTATGTCTAACACATTTAAGGCAAATAATGCTAAAATAAATTTGAGAATTTCAGGGATAAATATAAGCCTAATTTGAAGTGTATTCTTAGGTCATTGGAAATAAGTTTGGTTGGAAGAACAAATGACTAATAAATAATTGCTTCATTTAGCATTCTTTCTTTCTCAGGTACTGTCCTATGCACATTATATTCATGGAATTTAAATTGTCTATATATGCATCTCTCAGGTGATTTACATGTAGAACCAATATTCTAAGGAATTAGGATAACTTCAAGTAGAATACATATTTTTAAATATTATTCATGGGTAGATATTTTTTAATTCACTTCATTTATGAGGTAGCCATACTGGATTGGTTGCAATCAAAGTTCTAGTGGTGACATAAAAAGCATGATATTATCAAAAATAAGAGGAAATTCTGTTCCCCATTAAAACAACAAATAGAAGCTAGATAAATACACAGAAAAATAATAAAATCTCATTTTACATGCTTAGTCAGCTTGAAAGAATAATGGAGCAAAATAAAAATAATAGCATGAAACCTGAAGATGAAACAAGAATGAAATGCATGGTACCCTTAGCTACTTTATTTGGAGTTGTGCTGGCAAAGGGAAAAAGAGATAAGGCCAAAGATCCATCTGATTTTCAAAGTCCTTAAAGGTAGAACTCCAAATGTCTTCACACTTCTTATAAATACAGCAGTCGCTGCTTATTTGAGGAGAATAGAAGGTCTGTCCAGAAGGTATCTAGCCATGTAATTGAAAGATAGAGACATCTATTGAAGAAGACACAAGATACAAGAAACATTGTACATAAGACAAAGACACCTCCATCCCATTCAAAGTAGGCACCTTGGGACCTCACACAGTTCTTCCACTTGCCGTCAGCTGCCCTATAGTATTTTCCTGAATCTCATCGATGGCCTGAAATCTCTTCCTTTTCAAAGGTGATTTTAGTTTTGGGAAAAGCCACAAACCGCAGGGCACCAAACCTAGGTTGCAGAGGGGCTGAGTCACCTGGATAATTTGATGTTTTTCAAAAAAACTCACATGATGCATGAGTGGGCGCGTTGGCATTATGAAGCTGCCAATCACCAGTTGCCCATAGCTGCAGGCCTCTGAATCATCCAAATAATTTCCGTGGAGGAATGTTCAAGCTTAGTGCAAACTTTAATGCAGATTCATTGCTCTACTCGCACAGTCATTTTGAATGTGACAGCCACGTGGTACACATAGTAATTCAATGGCACCTACCACCCCCACTGACTAGGACAGTGAAGTCCTCATTGTTCACACATGCACATTCCAGTCCACTTTCTTTGGCTACCAGGTTACATCGATATTGTGCAAACTGTTCTTGTTACATTAACAACGGCTGAATTTTTTTTGGACAAACTTCAAACTTTCCAAAACCCCCAATGGATGCCGAAACCACAGATAGTACCAAACCCTATATAAACTATGTTTTTTCTATACATACGTAGTTATGGTAAAGTTTAATTTATAAATTAGACACAATAAGAAATTAACAGTGATAATAAATAGGACAATTTTAACAATATACTGTAATTAAAATTATGTGAATGTGATCTCTCTCCAAATATCTTATTGTACATTATTCACCTTTTCACTTAAAGGAGGCACTATATGGTCTCCCTTTGCCATATCTGAATTGCCAAAATTATTACTTTTGCACTTTGGGGACATTTTGAGGTAAAATAAGGGTTACTTGAACACTGTGCTATCGAAACAGTAGATTGGATAATTAATGTGGTTGCTAAGTGACTAATGGTAGGTAGCAATTACAGAGTAGGTACCCTGGACAAAGGGACCTTTCACATCCCAGTTGGGAAGGAGAAAGATGCGGTGAGATTTTGTCAAGCTATTCAGAATGGAGCAAAATTTAAAACTGATAAATTGTTTATTTCAGAAATATTCATTTAATATTTTTGGAATTTTTTTGATGTCTGAAAACACTGAAAGTGAGACCATGAATAAGGGGAGACTACTGCATACGTGAGAAGTAACTGTTCTGTCCTGAAAGGAGCAGCAAGTAATCTTGTCTAACCAAAGACACAATCCAATTAAAAAATGGGCAGATCTGAACTGACACCTCCCCAAGAAAAACATACAAATGGTCAATAGATATATGAAAAGATGCTGAATTTTACTAGCTATTAGGAAGTGCAAATCAAACTATAATGAGACACAACCTCACACCTATTAGAATGGGTGTCATCAACAAGAAAGTTAATAACAAACTGTTGGAGAGGTTGTGAAAAAAAAGAAACACTTATTCACCACTAGTGGGAATGTAAGCTGGTACAGCCTCTATGGAAAGCAATGTGGAGGTTCCTCAAAAAATTAATAATAGAGTTACCATATGATCCAGCAACTCCTCTTCTGGGCATCTATCTGAAAACTCTGAAAACATTTATTTGCAATGATACATGTACCACTATGTTTATTGCAACGTTATTCGCAGTGGTCAAGACATGGAAACAACCAAAGTGTCCCTCAATATATGATTGGATAAAGAATATGTGGTACCTATATACAATCTAATACTACTTAGCCATATAAAAGGCAAAATATTACCATAGGTGAGAACAACATGTAGTTGTAGACTCCCACTGTGGTTTCAAAAATTCAAGCAGAGAATTTATTTTGAAGTGATCCTTTATTTGTGATACAACTTAAGAAAAATAATTTCAATCTAGATCTCCAATAATTACTACATGCAAAGGGCAAGAAATATGAGCTCAAAATTAAAAACTGCAAAAACATAAAATGATAGCAAAAGAAAAAATAAAACTTGAAACCAAGAGTGTGAAATAACAAGCAATGCAAAACTAAAGGAGATTCACAAATATTAAAATATTGAATTTATAAGACATGGAACATAGGCTTAATATTTTGATTCAATTAATAAAAAAGAAGCTTGAAAATATAGGCCAAAAATAAGATACCATAAAAATCAACAAGTATATTTGACAAATAGCCAAATAGAACATCCATAAATAGAAATCATAATCACAATGGGAGGATTTTAGGGTACTTTAAGATAAGAGCAGATGCCTAGGTGTGAATTTCTCCACACTTTTTTTAAAAAAGAAAAAAGTCTATTATCTATACCTACAGTACAACTAAATATGAAAACTTTAAACCGCATTTTGTGTATATGTTAGGAAGTAATACTGCAAATATGGAGGGAGTGTTTGAGCCTATTCTATAGTGAGGAGTTCAGTTGTATCTAAAAAAAAAATAATAATAAGATTTTTTTTTTAAATGGCAGTATGAAGGAATTCATTGTGAGAGACCCCAGGAAACATTAACTCGCATTTACCACCAGCAGGAGAGGACTCAACTCTGAGTGTTAACAACTGAGAGTGTATTTGAGACGTAAGTGTGTCAAAAATGCCATCAATCAGGGTGTTAAAAGACAAATACCATATGACCTCATCTATAAGTGGGACCTAATTAACAAAACAAACAAACTAGCAAAATAAAACCAGTGAACCTGGAAATAAAGAACAATTTGACAGTGACTAAAGGGGCAGGAATGGGAGATAACAAGGAAAAGAAGGGGAAGAGTCAAGTCAAGGAACATACATAAAGGACCCATGGACAAGGACAACAGGGGGAAATTGAATGAGTGGGGCAGTAGACAGGGCAGGGGAGAGCACTGTGGGAGAAACAGGGACAACTCCAAGCAAAAAGGAATTTAAAAATCTTTAAAAAAAGAAAGAGTGGAAAGTGTGCAGAGCCAGAGGTGCCAGTCTAAAGAAGGAACCCCTTCTGAGAGAGAGATTACCTTGTGTAACGAACAGGTGTCCCATGCAGCTAGTGAATAGCTACAAAAAGGAAAATATAACTAACGATAAGAGCATTACTGAAATATGAGAGCAACCAAAAATCAGAGGAAAGCAGACCAAAATCAGTATCATTACACTGAGAAAATAGGAAAGCCATTCAAAACCCTGGTTTACTCTGTTGATAACACACACGGTTATTTAAGGAAAAGCCAAACATTTAAAACCAATGAGAAATATAAAAGCACTAAATCTACAAAAGATATATGAGAGAAATAAAAAAACACGAGAAGCAAAACTTTTAGTACACATAAGTATACAGGAAAGATCTATCTAAACAAAAGGAAAATTTAATACAATTTTGCAATTTGCATTTAATTATGCAACTTAGAAAGCATTGTAGATTTAAAAGAATGCCAAGAGTAAGTAGAATACAAAACTTAAAGCAACAAATAAACACACAAGCAAACAAGAAAAATCGCATAGACATAGACCAGAATTATGTGATTACCAAAGGGTAAAGAGCGTTTAATAAGTGGTGACAGAAGATTTGATGGAATACTGACTTTGGGTGGTGGGCACACAGAGCAATATACAGACAGTGTATCATAGAATTGTACACTTGAAACCTGTATAATATTTTTATTAACCAATGTCACCCCAATAAATTTAATTAAAAAAATAAATAGAAAAGAGATGAAGTAACAAGAATAGGTAAAAAGGGAACTGATGGAACTGAGAAAGAAATTGAGGAAAAATACACAATAGTCTCAGAAATCTAGACTAAATTATCAGACTCTCAGATATAGTAAATAAAATAGGGATATTTCAAAGTATGGAAAGAGACATACAGAGTAAAAGTCATAAAAACAAGAAGTGGAGGTGGATATGAAAAAGAGGTGTGAAAGATCACAATAAAAGTTAAATAATATGGTCCTTCTTTAAAATGTGACCTGCACCACCTCAGGTGCTCCTGAATTGAAAATATCTACAAAATATGGCAAGTGAAAAGCCTGACTTTTATTTTTTAATTTTTTTTGTTCTATTACAGTTGTCTCAGTTTTCCCCTATCATTCTACCCTGCCCTGTCCCCGGCCCCACTCCCACAGTCAGTCCCCACCCTGCTGTCCATGTCTATGGGTCGTTTATACCTGTTCATTCATTTGGCCCTTTCCCTTCTTTCCTCCCTCATCTCCTTCTCCCTCCCCTCTGGTCACTGTCAATTTTTTCCTTGTTTCCATGTCTCTAGTTCTATTTTGCTCATTTGTTTGTTTCGTTCGTTAGGTTCCACTTACAAACAAAAAACCTGACTTTTAAAAGCATAATTACTATAAGTAACCCCAAACAGTTATTAAATTTTCTCACTGCTATCAATCCTTAAAAATTAGCATTTTTATTGTTGTTCAGGAAGTTTTCATGAATATATGTAATAAACATTATATATATATATATATCCATCTATATAACAATTAACAATAAGAGTATTTCCCAATTCAAAAGAAAAAGTTTACATTCCATTTCATGGTAAGCTAAGAACAATGGATTTCATTGTACAGCTTCCCTTAAGGTTTGGCATACATTGTTCTCACTAGATAATAAAAAACTTGAGTATTTTAGAACTTGCCTGGTTAGTGTTGGAAAGTCAATAATGACAATATATCTCTGCTTTTAGAAATGAGCGACTAAAGGTAATGAAACAATCTCAATTCAATTTGCATTTAACATAAAAAAGAATTGGATATCAGCCAGTATTCAGATTTATTAAGAGTCAAAAATGCTGTCACAGCTCCTGTGTACATGGAGTGTTAGTCATTCATTTTGTTAGTCTAATATGATATGGAGTATAATTTATCAGGACATCAAAATAATAGCTTTTACTCCATTTCCTAACTTCTATAAGGACATGCACAATAGACTCCACAGCTATACATGCACTCTATTAGGGCTAATTGAAAGTAGATGGCACAATTAACCTGCTTCTTAGTCAAAAGCATTAACACTAAATGTAAAAGTCTGATCACAATAAAAAGAGATTCACATTGGAAGGAAATGTGGTGAATAATTTTAAATCATCTGATTTTCCCATACGAAGTAAATTAAAGAAAGAAAAAGTTAATATAACAATACCCAAAGCAGCAATTAGATCGTTTGCATTCCTAATCTTTGCTTTCTTTCTCAAATATATTCCATTTCAGAAGAATCTATAGATGATTTAACACAATGACTCACTAAATTTAGGTGCAACATAGCAGAACTGAGACGGCGGTCAATGGAACAAATAAGCTGTGAGGATAACCACTGTAACACAAAGTATGAAAATGAACGTGCAAACACCGGTGTAGGAAAAACTGTCTTGATTATTTTATCTTAAATTCAATTAAAGAGGTTACTTTAATAATTTGCTATAATTAAGCTCAAAATTCAAGGAACTCTTAAAAGATAAAACTATTTTTATTCTGGCCTTTTAAAAATTTTTATTTTATGTTTATTGTTTATGTTGTTATAGTTGTTCATGCTTTTCTGGCCTTTTGAAAATAAGCCATCTATAAATGGTGATCATTTCAAAATCTACAACCTTTCATTGTGTCATAAGTTTTTTAAATGTGTTTGAACTTCTAGTCAAATGATATAATGTAAAATAAATTTTTTTAAAAAAGAAAATTTAAAGCACACCTAAGGTATACTTACTACCCCTCTTTTCTTTTAAACTGAAGGCAGACATCATTAATCATTTAAGATTATTTCATGTTAAGTCTAGCCTTAGTTCTAGAATTCTGTTAATAATATTCTTGAAATCACAACAGTAAATTCTCAGGGATTGCTATACCATAAGAAAATAATTTGATAAACCCAGTTTAGAGCTTTCTTTACCTAGGACTGAAATAAATTAATTAATATATTAATAGTTCAGTAAAAATAATGTTACATTAAATTTATTGTTAAAAAATCCATTCCAAAAGAATAGGCATATAGATTATTGCAAGGACATCATTTTCTCATGGCATGAGAAAAATATTTTCTCATATTTTTAAGTATAGTGAGGAAAAAAGTAAGTGAAATGAAAATGTAAGCAAAGTAAAACACATATTTTCAATATTACAAGCTTTTCAGAAAGTTTTTTTATAAAAGTAGGGTAATTCCTAGTATTGTTAGAATTAAACCTGTACATAAGTGTTATTGTAAGGCAAGATTAACAGTCTGGTTTTGGAAAGAATATACTAAATTATGATGACATGAATAAGTTTTCCTCAGAAGAAAATGAAATAGAATAAGTGAAGTCTACATTTGCATAGAGTACTAAAGTCTTCAAGGAAAATAAAAAGAATTGGAATAACCTATGGGTTATATGGGGTTATGAAAACACAGGAAGGTCTAAAACAATGGGTTATAATAGATTAAGCCATTAGAGAATCAAAGGGAAAAGTTTTTTTGAAGTAGAATAGAAAATCATTTTCTTCCTCCTCACAGTGACAGGTGAAACTATATTGACCTTGACTAGAGATTCATGTAAACATACTAGTAGGATTTATCAGTTGGAAGATAAGAAAAGATAATATTCTAGGAGTAGCATGTACTGATTTATTTTTTAAGAAATATATATTTTTAAATTTTTTAATTGTTTTTCAAGTACAGTTTTGTCCATTTTCCCCACACTACTCCTCCCTCCACCCACCCTCGACCCTACCCGCCTTGACTTTGTCCATGAGTCCCCCATATAGGTTTCTTGACCACCCTTCTCCTGTTTCCCCGTCTTCCCCTCTCCCTCTGTTCAATGTCAGTTTGTTCTTCACTTCCATGTCTCCAGCTACATTTAACTTGCTTATTTCTTTTGTTGATTAGTCTCCACTTATAGGTGAAATCATATGATATTTGTCTTTCATTGCCTGGCTTATTTCACTTAGCATAATGCTCTCCAGTTCCATCCATGCTGTTGTGAATTATAGGAGCTCCTTCTTTATTTCTGCTGCATAGTATTCCATCGTGTAAATGTACCACAGTTTTAGATCCACTCATTTAATGTTGGTCACTTAGGCTGCTTACAACACTTGGCTATTGTACATTGTGCTGCTATGAACATTAGAGTACATAGGTTCTTTAGAATTTGTGTTTCTGGATTTTTAGGGTATAATCCCAGGAGTGGAATTTCTGGGTCAAAAAGCAGTTCCATTTTTTGTTTTTAGAGGAAATTCCATACTGTTTTCCACAGTGGCTGCAGCAGTCTGCATTCCCACCAACAGTGCACTAGGGTTCCCTTTTCTCCACGTCCTCACCACTTGTTTGTTGATTTTTTTATGATGACCATTCTGGCTGGTGTGAAGTGATATCTAATTGTGGTTTTAATTTGTATCTGTCTGATGGCTAGTGATGTTGAGCATCCTTTCATGTGTCTCTGGGACTTCTGTATATCCACCTTAGAGAAGTGTCTGTTCAGCCCTTTGCCCATTTTTTAATTGGATTGTTTGTCTCCCTGGAGTGGAGCCATATGAGTTCTTTATATTTTGGAGATCAAACCCTTGTCAGATGTATCATTGGCAAATGTATTTTCCCATATGGTTGGTTCCCTTTTCATTTTGCTGATGTTTTCTTTAGCCATGCAGAAAGATTTTAATTTGATGAAGTCCCGTTTGTTTATTCTTTCCTTTCCTTTATGTCCCTTGTTCTAAGGGAACATACTGGTGAAAATATTGCAGCATGGAATATCTGAGATTTTCATGCCTATGATCTTCTCTTAGACTTTTATATTTTCATGACTTACATCTAAGTCTTTTATCCACCTTGAGTTTATTTTTGTGTATGGTATAAGCTGGTGGTTGAATTTCATTTTTTTGTAGGTAGCTGTCCAGATCTCCAAACACCATTTGTTAAAGAGGCTATTTTTACTCCATGTTATGCTTCTGCCCCCTTTGTCACATATTAATGGACCACAGAGACATGGGTTTATTTCTGGGCTCTATTCTGTTCCATTGATGCTTGTGTCTGTACTTATGGCAATACCAGGCTGTTTTGATTACAGTGGCCTTATAATATAGTTTGATATCAGGTATTGTGACCTCTCCTACTTTGTCTTCTTTCTCAAAATTGCAGCAGCTATTCAGGGATGTTTATGGTTCCATATAAATTTTTGAATTGTTTGTTCTATATCCGTGATATATGTCATTGGTATTTTAATAGGCATTGCATTGAATCTGTCAATTGCTTTGGGTAGTATGGATATTTTGATAATGTTAATTCATCTGATCCATGAAGATGGTATAGGCTTCCTTTTTTTTTTTTCTATCTTCCTTAATTTCTTTCTTCAGCATTGTGTAGTTTTCTGAGTATAGGTCTTTCACCTCCTTGGTAAGTTTTATTCCTAGGTACTTCATTTTTTTTCTTGCTACAGTGAGTGGGATTTTTTTCCTGATTTCTGATTCTGATATATCATTGTTGGTGTACAAAAATGCCTTCAATTTCTGAATATTGACTTTGTATCCCACGGTTTCGCCAAATTCACATATTAGGTTGAGTAGTTTTTTGGCAGAGTCTATGGAATTTTCTATGTACACTATCATGTCATCTGCAAACAATGACAGTTTTACTTCCTCCTTTCCTATCTGGGTGCCTTTTATTTCTTTTTCTTGTCTGATCACTGTGGCTAGGTCCTCCAATACTACATTGTATAGAAGTGGTGAAAGCGGGCATCCTTGTCTTGTTCCTGATCTTAGTAGGAAAGCTTTTAGTTTTTGTCCATTGAGTATGATGTTGGCTGTAGGTTTCTTGTATATGACCTTTATTATGCTGAGGTATGTTCCCTCTACTCACACTTTGCTAAGTGTTTTGATCATAAATGGGTGCTGTACTTTGTCAACTGCTTTTTCAGCATTATTGATATGATCATATGATTCTTGTCTTTCCTTTTGTTTATGTGATGTATTATGTTTATTGATTTGTGAATATTATACCATCCTTGCATCTGTGGGATGAATCCCACTTGATCATAGTGGGTGATCTTTTTAATGTGTTGCTGGATGCAGTTTATCAATATTTTGTTAAGGATTTTAGCACCTATGTTCATCAGCAATATTGGCCTGTAGTTTTCTTTCCTTGTGGTGTCTTTATCTGGTTTGGGGATTATGATGCTCTCTTCATAAAAAGAGTATGGGAGTCTTCCCTCTTCTTTGACCTTTTGGAACAGTCTGAGAAGGACAGGAGTTAGCTCTTCCTTAAATGGGGGATGAAAGTTCTATATATATCAGTTAAGTCCATTTGATCTATGACATTGTTCAATGCCACAATATCTTTGTTGATATTTTGTTTAGGAGGTGTTACCATTTTTGACAGTGGGGTGTTAAAATACCTTAGCATAAGTGTGTTGCTGTATATACCTTTCTTGAAGTGCTCCAAGGTTTCCCTTATATATTTGGGTGCTCCTATGTTAGGTGTATATATATTTACAATGTTTATCTCTTCTTGATGGATTCTTCCCTTGAGTGTTATGTAGTGCCCTTCATTATCTCTTTTTATGGCTTTTGTTTTAAAGACTTTTTTGTCTGACATAAGTATTGCTACTCCAGCTTTTTTTCTGGTCCATTTGCTTAGAATATTTTTTTCCAATCATTCACTCTCAGTCTGTGTAAGTCTTTTTTTCTGAGGTGGGTCTTCTGTAGGTAGTATATGTGCGGGTCATGTTTTCTTATCCATTCGGCCACCCTATGTCTTTTGATTGGAGTATTTAATCCATTAACATTTAAGGTGATTATTGATAATGTACTTATTCATTTTCTCTCTTTGTACTTGTGTTCTTCTCTCTCTCTCTCTCTCTCTCTCTCTCTCTCTCTCTCTCTCTTTCTTCCTCTTCTTATAGTAGTCCCTTTAGCATCTCTTGCAGTGCTGGTTTGGTAGACATATATACTTCCAGCCTTCTTTTGTCTGGGAAACTCCTTATTTCTCCTTCCACTTTAATTGAGAGCCTTGCTGGGTAGAATAGTCTTGGTTGCGGTCCTTTACTTTTCATTACTTGGAATATTTCTTATCATTCCCTTCTGGCTTGTAGTGTTTCTGTGGAGAAATCAACTGCTTAGCCTATCTTTGCACCCTTGTATGTTACTTCTTGTTTCTCCCTTGCTGCTTTTAATATTCTCTCTTTGTCTTTATAACTTGGCATTTTAATTATGATGTGTCTTGGAGTAGACCTCTTTAGGTTCACCATGATTGGGACTCTGTGCTTCCTGAATTTGTGTGGTATTTTCCTCCTCCAGGTTAGGGAAGTTTTCTGTCTTTTTTTTTTTTTTTTTTTGAAACAGGGTTTCTATCCCTTGCTCCTCATTTTTGCCTCCTGGTATTTCTATGATTTGAATGTTGTTGCATCTCAGGTTGTCTTAAATTTCCCTTAAGGCATCTTCATATTTTTGAGTCTTTTTTCATGCAGCTGCTCTACCTGGGTATTTCTTTCTACCTTATCTTCCAGCTCATTAATTCGGTCCTCTGCTTCATCCAGTCTGCTAGTCATTTCTTCTAGTGTATTTTTCACTTCAGAAATTATATTTTTCATTTCTTCCTGGTTCTTGTTTAAGGTTTCTATTTCCTTTTTCATACCATTATAGCTCTCATTCAGTTCCTTGTAGTTGTTTGTGAGTTCCTAGAGCATCCATATCAGCATTCTTTTGAGTTCTATATCTGATAGTTTGCTTGCCTCTTTTCCACTTGATTCTTTTAGTGGGGGGTCTTCTACTCCTTTCAATTACTGGTTCTTTGTCATCCCATTTTTAAGGACTTTTTTTGTTTGGTTCTGTGATTCCTGACGCTCTGCTTTTCCAGTTATCTTTGTAGTGTGAGCTTCTGTGGTAGGAATTCTGTGGGACTCAGTGGTGTGGTCTCTTTGATCTCCTTGCCTGAATACTCTAGGTTTGCCCTTTCTTCCGTTTTGCAATGTCCCTTCTTGCAATTGGGCTTTTCCTGTTGGTGGCTTCTATATTGGTGTGTTCTGTACTCCTGGGGGTTTACTGGTATTCACAACTCCCATCTTATCTTGTACCTGATCAGGGGCAGGGTGAAGGAGTAAAACACTGGAGGAGTTGAAGTGAAATGTTTTCTCTGTTGTTGGCATTAGCCTTCTGATCTCTCTCTGGATCTGTCTTTGGTCCTTTCATAGCTCCAGGTCTTATTGTCTTACATGTCCATTTTCTAACATCTTTGGCAAACTTTCGCTTCCAAACTTCAAATAATCTGGAATTTTGTTGACTGATCACTCAGTTCTTCAGAAGATCGGCCAGGTGTCCCAGTTGGGTGCACAAGCAAGGGGGTTTAGCTCCCACCTACTTTGCCAACATCTTCCAACCCTAAGAAACACTTTTAACAGGATACACCTATGCCAATTTTTTTTTTTTGCAAATATAACTGTATATTTTTGAACCTCAAATATCCTGAAGAATGTAAGTTTTTTTATCTGTAGCTAACAAAATAGATCCCCCCAAATAAGAAACTAGATAGACTACCTTTCTCATCACTCGGCACCCAAAACATGTCCTGGTTTAGATGGTTGCATCTGATAGATGTGGGACCTCCCAGATGTGGAAGTGAATGTTGAGTATATGGCTACTGCTTTACTCTCTGAGTCTTTGCTAATCACTAGAAAAGCTTAATATCAGATAAGCATTATTTTATATTTATCTCTGTTACCAATCAAACCTTTAAGTTTTCTTAGGACCACATAAAGATTGGATAAGCTCTAAAAAGGCAGAATCAAAAGGCGTGGACTTTGCAATAGTTACACATATTCAAAATAGAAATTTATTTTGAAAACTTATAAGATGCTATGTTTTGATACCCTAGAGATTTGAAATGACTAGTAGTATGTTAGAACCTTAAAGACCTTAATACACACTGTGTATGTATTAGAAAAAGGAAAATTATAATTCAGTGATGTCATTAAAAAGTTCTGCCAATACTCATTTGACTGGAGAAAATTCATTAGTACAAATATAGGAAAAAAGTTTTAAAGAAATAAAAATCATATGATGCTCTCAATAAATTGGGAAAATTGATAAACCCAATAGATACACATAACAAAAACTGTAGTCAGTGGTGGAACTCAATGTGATAAAAAATATTTGAAAAATACTACAAGAAAATTTTACTTAATGATGAAATGATAAAAGTTTCCTTCTAAAATAAAAAAGGAACACAAATGTCCATTATCATACATAATATTTAGCATAACCCTAGAGGTACTAGTCTGAGTGTTAATTTAATTGTAGAAATTGTAAGTACTGTAGAGGGATTAAATTAAAGGACTATTATCAATAAATGGTATGATTACATATGTAGAATTTTTTAATTGCACGAAAGAATTAGAAATAATCAAAGAAAATGAGTAACTTCACTGGATACAAGATCAATATTCCAAGTCAATTTTTGTTCTATATACTAGAAGAAAGCAATTAGAAAACCAAATTTTTAATGAATTACATTTGCAATACCAAAAGTGTTTAACCCCAAGGTATAAAAATCTTAAGACAAGGACTTTCCATAGAAAACAGTAAAATTGGATTAAGTAAAAATAAAGACAACTTAAATAACTGAAGGGATAAATGGTCACCAGTAACTGGAAAATTCAATGTTATCATGATACTACCTATCCCCAAATGCATCTATCATTCAATGCAGACCCCAATAGGAATTTCATGGAAATTTATGAATTAATTCTAAAATTTATCTGTAGATTCCAGGATCCAAGAATATCTAAAACAAATTTGAAAAGAAAAGCAAAATAAATTTATTATATTATATACCAAGTCTAGTATTAGCACAAAGGTATTCACAGAATGTTGGGGGGAAAAATAGAGTTCAGAAACCAGATCTATGCATAGATCACAATAATATTCAGTTCAGTAAGAAATGTCATTCCTTTTAATGATAATTCTGGTCCCACTGGCTCTCCCTACAGAAGAAAGAAAATGAAATTAACCTGTATCTTATACCACACCCCACAATTTACCTGCACTGTATTTTTAAATATAAAAGTTATAAGAATTAAATGTTCTATCAAACAACATGGAACTATAACTTCATTATCTTAGTATAGGATAAGATTTATTTTATAGGACACAAAAAGCATTAATCATAAAGTAAGTAACTGATAAGTGGAACTGCATTAATAATAGGAAATGGTGCTCATAAAAATATACTAGTAAAACAGTGAAAAGGAAAGCCACGGAGCAGAAGATACTGCAACACGTAAAACCAGAAAAGGATTTTTGTTCAGAATATAAAAATGAAGGTTAAAAAAATTATATTGAAATCTTCAATCCATTTTGAATTTTTCCTGTGTGCAGTGTAAGATGGTGGTCTAGATTCATTTTTCTGCACATATCTGTCCAATTTTCCCAACACCATTCATTGAATAAACCAGCCTTAGCCCATTGAATGTGCTTGTATCCTCTGTCAAATATTAATTGACTATAAAGGTTTGGGTCTATTACTGGACTCTCTAGTATGTTTCATTGATTTGTGTGTCTTTTTATGCCAGTACCATGCTGTTTTGATTATTATATTCTTGTCTTATAGTTTGATATAAGGTAGGTGATTCCTCCAACTTTATTCTTCTTTCTCAGGATCACTGTTGCTATGTGGGGCCTTTGGTAGTTCCATATAAATTTTTGAAATATTTCTTCTAGTTCTGTGAAATACATCATTGGAATCTTGATAGGAATTGTGTTGAATCCATAAATTGCTTTGGGTAGTGTGGACATTTTAATGATGTTAATTCTTCCCAACCATGAACATGGTATATGCTTCCACTTATTTGTATCTTCTTCAATTTCTTTCTTGAATGTCTTATAATTTTCCATGTACAGGTCTTTTACATCCTTTATTAGGATGCAAAATAATCCTGTTATTTCTTCTCATCTAATTGCTGTGGCTAGGGCTTCTAGTACTATGTTGAATAAGTGAGGTGAAAGCGGAAAGGACATCCTCATCTTGTTCCCGATAATCCTAGAAGAAAACATAGGCAGCAAAATCTCGGACATTGCTCGTAGCAATTTTTTATTAGATATATCTCCCCAGGCAAGGGACAAAAAAGAAAAAATAAGCAAATGTAATTATATCAAGCTAAAAAGTTTTGCAGAGCAAAGGAAAGCATCAACAAAATAAAAAGACAACCCACAGAATGGCAGAATATATTTGCCAATATATATGATAAGGGGTTAATATCCAGAATTTATAAAGTAGTTACAAAACTCAACACCAAAAAAAAAAAAAAAAACTGAATTGAAAATGGACAAAAGACCTGAATACATACTTCTTCAAAGAGGACATACAGGTGGCCAATAGATATGTGAAAAGATGCTCAACATCACTATCATCCAAGAAATGCAAATTAAAACCACAACAAGATACCATCTCACACTTGTCGGAATGCCTATTATCAATGAATCAACAAACAAGTGCTGGTGAAGATGTGGAGAACGGGAAACTCTCTTGAGCTGTTGGTGGGAATACAGACTAGTATAGCCACTGGGGAAAGCAGTATGGAGAAATGACAAAAAATTAAAAATGGATCTGCCTTTTGACCCACTGACCCCACTTCTGGGAATATATATTCAAAAGAACCCAAAACACTAATTTTAAAGAACATATGCACAACTATGTTCATAGCAGTATTAATTACAATTGCCAAGATAAGAAAGTAGCCCAAATGTCCATCAATTGATGAGTGGATAAAATAACTATGGTACATTCACATAAAGGAATACTGCTCAGCTATAAAAAGGAAGACAATTTTACCCTTTGTGACAGTATGGATGGACCTGGGGAACATTATGCTAAGTGAAATAAGCCAGTCAGAGAAAGACAAATACCATGATTTCACTCATGTGTGGAATCTAATTAACAAATTGAACTAACAAGGAAAATGGGGACAAACTCTTAGATAGCAGGGTGACAGCTAGTGGTGGGGTAGGGTAGGGGGTGGAGGGATTGAGCAAAAAGGAAAAAGGACTCATGGCCATGGACAACAGTGTGTTGACTGCTGGGGGGTGTGGGGTATATAGGGACTAAATGGTAGTGGAAAAAAATACAATAAAGATTAAATTTTTAAAACTTACAAAGAAACATTTAAAATGTAAGAAACACCCACTAGAGAAAAGGAAAGAGAACAATAGGCAAAAGGGAAAACTACCACTACACTGAAGAAGTAATCCAAATTGTCTTAAACATGTTACAGAATTTCAACTTATTAGTCATTGTGAATATAAAAATTGAAATTAAGATGGGTAATACTACTTGTTAGAGGAATGGCTAAAATTATTTTTTTAGAAAAACTAAAAATAGCAAGTGTCAGCAAGGATATGTAAAAATGAGAATTTTTATTCACTGCTTTGGATAATAGTTTGCCAATATCTACCAAGTTTAGTATATGCATACATAATGGTCCAGTAATTCCATTGCAAGGTACCTATCTGTCAGAAATACATTTTATGTGCACTAAATTTATGAACAAGAATGTCCTAGTAAGCACTATTCATAACAACCCAAAATGGAAATAACCCAAATATCCATCTACATGAATGAATAAATTACTTTTGGTATTATCATGTGATAGAATATAATAAAGTAATTTAAATAGACAAAACAACAATTACATAAAACAACACAAATTTCCAAGCATATTGTTGACTGAAAGATGTCAGACACAAAAGGAAGAGATCATACCATATGAATCCACTTAAAACAGGTACAACTACAAGTATTAGAAGTCAGGTCAACATTCATTTCTGTGGATTAGGAATGGGGTTGATTAAAAGAATACATGGGGATGGGGTTCTGCACTGTTAGTAAGGTCCTATTTCTTGTGTTAACTGGTAATTATGTCACTTCCTGCTATATTTGTAATCAGAAATGTTTTTAAATATATTATAGTCAAAGAGCTTTCGGTCCCATTTTCCTCAGAGATCATAAGAAAATCATAACAAAAAATGACTTTAATAAAATGTAATAAAAGTAAAAAAAATTAGAATATTATATATTTTACAATAATACTTAAAGATGGGCACCAGACAGGGAAGGCAGAGCAGTGGCAGTATAAGACCACAACTGCCTGCAGATGGAGGTACCTAAGAATGGCAAGCTCTTTCATTCTGCAAGAACTTGTCTCTGTTGAGGAACTGGAAATCTAGGTACCTTAAGCAGGAGGCACAGTTCTAAAATGAGAAAGCTTTTAATATCTCAGAACCCCATCTTTACCATTACAGGAGAATGACTGATTCACTGAGTTACAGCAGACACAGCAGAGAACAGGATGAGGCTGTGATATGAAAAAAGTTGGATTCATCTGGAAAGCTTTGTCTAAATTATACCTTCCTCATCACTGAAAACCAAAAGAGCTCTTAGAACTCTGGTAGGCAGAACATTTTGATGACCCCCGTTGACCCAAACCCATTTCAATCTTCTTCCCTTGAGTGTGAGAAGACCTGGGAATATAGTGAGATATTATTCCTATGATTGCACTACAAAAGTGAAAGGACTTTGCAGGTGTAAATAAAGTCCCTAATAATCTTATTCTTCAAAAGAAAATTGTCTAACATAGGCCTAATCTACCTAGATGAAACCTTTAGGCTTAGTCCTTCCCTGAGCCCTCTGAGATGCTCTCCAACTGGCCTTGAAGTATCCGGCCATATTTTAACAGCCTGTCGAAAAGAACAGCCTTTGGTAATAGAGGGGCTCAGTCCTACAAGGAACTGAATTCTACCAGCAATCTGAAAGAAATTGGAAGAGAGCCCTAAGGTCAGCTGTCTGATATCTTGATTGCAACCTTAGTATGGTATAAGCAAAGGTCCTTGCTTTGCTATGCCCAGACTTCTGAACCACAGAAATTGTGAAATAGTAATATGTTTTGTTTAAGCTGTTATATTTGTGGTAACATTTTTTAATGCAGAAAAAAAAAATCTCTTATGCAAGGACCTGAAGAATCATTCTATAGATGAGGAAAGGGCTCAAAAAAAAAAAAAAATCAAGGCAATCTATGCTTTGAAAGTCCACAATGAAACAGCTGCTTTATAGCACAATCAACTCACGGTAATGCTCAATAGTTGGCAACCTGTCTACGTGCACAGATCACTCAATCACTTCTCCAGTGCTTCATTCCAGAATATAAATGGAGAGGCATTGAAAATCACCTACTACACCAGACCAGGAGAATTCAAACTCATAAGCTAAAGCTTCAAGAAGAAATGAAATCCCTTTAACTTGCTACATATTGAATTGGAAGATATGAGTGTTTGAGGAGATTAGCAACAGTTTTAAAAAATACAAAATTAAGTACATCGGAAAGACAATTCCGGAGAATAGTAACATAACTTTGGTATACTATTTAGCTAAGCAAGCTGACTGCACTTATATCCCAGGGTGGGAGGGGTGTAATTTTGGTACACTAACTGACTCAGCTTTGACTCATATATATATATTAGTGTAATAGTGGAACACTGAGTACTGGTTTGATTAAAAAAAAAAGTTCCTTTCAAGGAACACATTTAAAGGCTTCAAAGAGAATAACGGAATAAGGGGAACGGACACTCATTTACTGTAATAAAATTTATTGTATTATTTCAAAACTCAATGAATCAAGAGCACTCAAAATCAGGACATTATTTAGAATAGCAAAATAAGTACCAAAAGAAATGTTAAAATTCTGGAAGGGTTTGATCCTGAGGACCCATTGCAAAAGGATGGAGTAGGTCATTGCTATTATTGTTAACATCTTGCAGTACTATTTAGGTTTGAAAATATGTGCAAACATCACCTGGATGAAAATAACAATTAGATTTACAATGTCTAATAGTATGAGCATGACCTCTTTACCTAAAGAAAATTATATGTTTTCTTCAATGTTAATACTCTCTGCAGCGCACGAAGTGGCCCCTGGAGGCCTGAAAAAGCTAATGTACCTCTCTCAGCATCTGAAGAGCGGAAGTCTGAGTCAGTTGTGAGTCTCTGGTTCATTTGAGAGAGACAAGATCATCTAGTAAACAGTCTGAATTTCAAAAGTAGAAGAAGAAGTTTGTGTGCTCTCTGCAAGACTATTAAAATTATATGATGAACTGAACAGGTAACTATACCTGTCAGATATTCAAAATCCTGTTTGGAAGTTCTGACTTCTGCAACAAAGACTCAAAGAGAGATGCATGCTGTCTGGCCATAGAAATCATTGGGATTTTCCTGATCTTTTAAACAGCTTTTTATTGTCTTGGTTGAAACTTACAAAAAATTATAAGATAACTACACTTGTAAATGGACCCAAATTAGAATTAAATCAAGGAAAACCTACAAAGAGTCACAGATAGGTATACTCATTTATTGTTTGTTTTATATGGTAATCAGCATTAAATAGTATGTTTAAAATTTACAGGCAATCTCAATAAAATAATCTACTTAAAGATACTGAGAACCATATTTAAAATCAATGGAAAGTGGTGGCAGGAAAATGTTGACAAAAACAAACAAAAAACAAAGTGGTCAGGGAGAGGCTGGGAGTAGTGTGGGAAATTAAGAAGCCAAAGAACTGGTGTGTGCAGGCCATGGACATGGGGATGATGAAATGGGGTGCAGGGTGGAGGCAATATAGGGGGGAAAGTGAGACAGCTGTAGTAGCATACTCAATAAAATATACAAAAAATAAAAATAAAGTAAAAACACACAAAAAATTAAATTAAATGGTATTTCAAAAAGCTAAAAAATAGATACATCTTTTATTGTTTGACAGTGATATATAGAACAGAAAAGTCACACAATGTTATGAGACAAATCTGTCCTACTGTTTCCTTGAGAAATCAGAAGACTGACCATTAAATGTTCCATATTTCACTTTCAATTACATAAGGAATGTCCTACAGAGAGTAGGTTTTTAGTTTGAATCTAATTTGACCTATTATTTTAGATTAACTTTACTTATTCTTCTTTGCCATTTAAAACATGTATCTGTTAAGCAAATAAGGAAAAGACAAGCTGACTGTTTCTGACAATGAGATCTTAGAGCTGGAAGCCTTTCGGATGGGGCGGAGTAGAAATGGGGGAGGGATAGTACTGATTAAGTAGGGTAGGTCTGCCCCTCTGAGCCCTGCTTATCTTGAAATCACAGGTTAATAGATTTTAAAATGTAGGTAATAGACAAGCCTAATGATTATGTTTCTGGATAACATTTCATTTCTTGGTAAAGTATACAAGATAATATATCAAGTGCCATCAAGATCTCACTGATTCCTCTTCTCTGTAAAATTTATAAATTTAGCTCAGATTAACCTTTTTTCTATTATTCTAATGCAATATTCTATTTCATTGCAAAGAATATTGAAGCTACTAACAAAAAATACAATAATTAAGTTAAAAAGTCAGCATTAAGAAATTAAAACATTAATTAATAAAAGGAATGTTGGCTCATAAGTCACAAGTCCCAGTATCTGCTATGGAATGAAAGTTTGTATCCCTCCCAGCTTCCTATGTTAAATCCCTAACCCCCAGTGTGATGATATTTGGAAGCTAATTAGGGTTAGATTAGGCTGAGAGATTTGGGAGCTAATTAGGGTTAGATTAGGTCATAAGGGTAGGATCCTTATGATGGGATTTTTGTCCTTATAAAAATAAGACACATGATACCTCTCTCCCTCTCCTACCTCCCTCTGCCTCCTCCCCAACTCTATGAGCATGCGCTGTGAGCACATAACAAGAAAACCCCCATCTATAAACCATGAAAGGGGCTCTCTCCAGACTCCAAATGTGCTAGCACCTTATTCTTGGACTTCCCAACCTCCAGAATGTGTTTAAGTCACTCAGTCTATGATATTTTGTCATAGCAACAGGAGCTAAGTAAGAGAAAGCCTATATGATTATTTAATTTTAGCTCCAAATCTTTCTTTGAACTCCCTAGCAAACAGCATACTCAGTAGCATGAATTGTATACTCTGTTGACTAAGAAAAATTGCACCAAATGCAATTAAAGAAGCAAGACTATTCAGAATTACTACAACAAGGATAGAGATTGAAGTCAACACTGTTGAAATAGAAAGTGGGAGGGTATTTAAGTATGTGGTGGAGATAGTGGTCACAAACAGGAAGATGTCAGTGAGTGGTTGGTCAACATGATGAGACCATCTGTGTTTGCTAATTGTCACTTGATGAAGTTAAGTTCCTATCTTCCTACAGAGATGGAGAGATGGAGGCACTATATTTCTTGATTATTTCAAACACTTGAAATTTAAAAGGGGTGGATCCCAGGTTTTTGAGAAAGAAATTTCTAGGTTGTAAGAATGGTAAGAGGACCCTTACATATCAAAGAGTAGCAAAGCAATTTGTAATTACAAGTTTTCTAAAGTAAATACTATAAGAAAAAGGATGTCAAAGTCCTATAGTCAGGAAGGATGCTGTCTAAAGATTAGTTAAGCCAAAGGGAAATTTAAGGTTATCTTGGTCACTGTGAACAATATTAATATAACTATTCTTCATGGGAAAAATTATATCAATATCCATTTCTAAAAAAAAATTCTCACATACATCTCAATAGTCAATGTAGCCCTTGAAAAAGATATATGTATTTTCATGCCAGAATATTATATGAATAAAAAATTAATCATTAAAATAACTTTTATTCTACATCATTAAACTTCTACAGACTTTAGTGGCATAATTATGAACTTCCAGAACAGACTAAAAACCACTAAAGATAGTTAGAAACAAATGGAATATCCTTTCGGCATGGTGAATCATTCATCCAAACAGAATAACTGAGAATACTGTCACTGTATCATTTCACTGTAGCTCAGTCTCTATCTCGAAGACATGTTATTTTAAGGGAAGATATATCCAGCACTAAAGCCTCTGGCTTCCTATTTATTATCTGTAAATTATTTGAGTCAATTATAATGTATCTAGAAATGTCTTAACATTGTTGATAATGTCAGGATGTCATGCAAGTATGCTGATCTGTTACCATTACTTTAAATTAGTAGAGCACAGATAATATCTGAAACAATTCTGCACAATTACTTTTTTGATCTTCATAGAACATTTAAGGTGAACGGGGCATGTATCACTGTATTCATTTTACTGACACACATATAGGATTCAGAGAAGTAAAAAATTACTTTTAGTGATGTACTAACCTTGGAGAGTCAGGATGAGAAGAAACAAAATAAAGTACCTAAAACAAATGTTATTCATAGAAAAGTGAAGAAAGGCAATGTGTATCGAAATTCCTTTTCTATTTAGTTAATAATGCTCAATAAAGCTTTTACCACAATTTTATTGCTTGTTTTTTAAAGAATGTTTAAGTTAGCCAAAAACTGCAGATAGATGAGAAATAATTGAATTTGGCTGTGTTTGTAAATGTTCTTATTTGTCCCAGAAATATTCTGCAACCAAGAGACTAATATGACCTAGTCCACCATTGGATAGCTGAAGTAATTGGAGTGTTTATATCAAATAATATGTACATAAAATGAACATAAAAGGTCATGTAACCCTAAAATGAATAGGAGTCACAAACTCTAAAATCCCATTAGCATTTACATGTGACACAAATACATCACAAAGAGAACATAAAATAACATTTATTATTCATTGCATTTCAAAAATATGTATAATTTCAGCCTACTCTATTTAAATAACTCTGATATTAACTTTTCATAATTTCGGAGTATACATCATAAAGATAAGGAAATTTCCTGCATTTTAGTGTGTTAAAAGTATTTATCATCAGTAGATATTCAATTTTAATAAAATATTTCCAACATATATTGAAATGATCCTTTAATGTTATATATTAAATTATGTATATCATTTTCACATCCCCAGGCTAATCCCAGACAAGATTTTTTTTTCCCTTTGAGTTGACAGAGGCATGTTAAATTTCTTTCAGTGGTGATATTTTAGCATTTTAGGAGCTTCAAATAATGCTGTTAAAATGAGGTGGGCAATGTTTCATTTTCTCTGAGGAACTATGAATTAAAAATACATTTTTCAAGTTGGTTGAAATTAGTTGTTACTAATTAAAGAACTACTTTCATCTGAATCTTTGTAACTTCACACAACAGATTAAATTAGAGAAATAATCCCTGATTTTGCAGAATATTAGTCATTCAAAGAATAAAACAAAATAAAAACACTGACAGACACATACTTGCATTCATAGCACAAATGACTATGCTGCACAAAAAAACTATGTATACTCTATTTTCAAATAAAAATGTTTATTGATCATAATATTGTATGATAATTATTATTACAAAAGCCATTCAAGGAGGTTTCAAATTCCAGGATGAACTAGAATACCACAAAATTATCAGCTAGTAAATATTTTTTACTATTTAATAAGTGGTTATTTAATAAATACATATTTCAATAACACAGTTTGATAAATTTTTATAATGCAAGTCACTATAAACACACATATACATATTTTTATACTTCAGTAGAAAATGTTACCCAATAAATTAAAAAGGAATGGGTCAATGGAGATGCACTAGAATGAGGGGCAGTGATATGTTTAAAATGTACTGACAACTTTTCAGTTAAACTTACCGAAGGGAATGTAACCAAGTTAATAACATACTCACCACTTTTGTATTATTAGTATTCTCCCCACTTTTGACTATATAAAAAATGAAATTTTATGAGCAAATTAATCATAATTAATTTCAAATTATAAAATAGTTCCATCATCAGTTTTGAAAGTTTTCATAAGTTTAATTTAATAACATCATGTAAAATGCATAATGTAATTTTAAATTAGAGTCTTAAGCTAAGGAAAACCATAGGATCTGTGTGTAGGTTTGTCTTATTGCTTATATTTAACAACAGCATCTCGACTTTATGCGTAAGTCCCAGCGGTTTGGGTCTTATTTGGAACTAATGGTCTTCAAATTGCTTTCTTTACTTCATAAATTTTTAGGTTCTTTTTTTCCCCTCAATCTATTCATCTCATTCGTATACTTACAACTTTTCCCCTGCAGTGTCATTTGCTTCAAATGATTGTTTTCATTGTAAATTTTAACATTTTAAGCATACTTTTAGGTAACTTTATCCATGAATAATATTTTCCTCAATTATGTTGTTTTTCAAAATATATTTCATATATTTCATAGAGTCAAGGTAGTTGTATGTAAGACTAATTACAGCAAACAATAATTTTGGGGGTTTGAAACTATGTTATACAGAAAGTGAACCAAATGGGAAAAATATAAACACAATATCCCTCCCTAAAAATAGTATAATTTTCAAAAACATAGATATGCAGGCATAATGAATATATTCAGAGAAGAGTAAAATAAGTCATGAAGATATAAAGAGATAAGGTACTTGAGGAAGAGGGCAGGATGAGTGTAGCAATGATAAGGTCACCAGGTCTGGTGGCAGAACGCACCTGGAAATGATTCCATTCAGTTAAGCAAAGAGTTAAACAAGGGAGGAGCCATTGCAGTACACAGCAAACTGACTCTGTTAGACAATAAAGTCATCGTGAAGTAACTGAGCCATGAAGCCTAGGAGAACAGCTCCTCCTGTATCCACAGGAGAGCTCTGCAAATGCTAGGGAGAGTCCAATTGATTCCATGACAAATGACATAAATATTAATGTGAAAAACTAACAAAAGGTAACAAAATTAGAGAAAGTTTAAATAAATATGGGTAATATTGGAAAAACAACACATACATTTTGGATTTCTCAAATATAGAAGACATACAGTGAAAAACAAAATCCAGATGCTCATACATATGACTTATACAATGATTTTTTTTTGAAATAAAGAAGCTATGTATATATTTGTTAAAGTTTTTTTTTTTTTAAAGAGGGGGAAGGTAGGGAGAAAGAGGGGGAGAGAAACATCAATGTGTGGTTGTGTCTCATGCACCCTCTACTGGGGACCTTGTCAGCCACCCAGGTGGGTGCCCTAGACTGGAAATCAAACCAGTGACCCTTCCGTTTGCAGACCGGCACTCAATCCAATGAATCACACCAGCCAGAGCCTAAGTGTATATTTTAAAAGAATGCAGCATGTACCAGAGACAAATATAGTTCAGATAAAAGTTTGTCCCACTGAAGTCACTATACTTAAGAATATTAAAATATACTAAAAATAAACAAATAAATTATAAAAATAGAATATTTGGTGTAGCCAAACAAAACAAGTTACCTATGATGGAAAATTTTCCAGACTTTTCCAAAGAAATACTCAATGATAGTATTTTTTGAAAATAGAGAATGAAAATACCCATAAAATAACCAATATAGGAAAATATTAAAATATTGTTAATGTATGTAAGCTTTCATACAAGCATAAAGGCTACAGCCCAGGTATTAATGAATATACAAAAACCTAGGTAATATTGTTTATGAGGATTTTTTTAGCTGAAAGAACCAGTAAAGAGTAGTTTACATATTTATTTGTAGAATTATTATAAAAGACCAAATGCATATTTTATAATTGATTTTTTTAAAGAACAATTGCAGGTTCACAGCAAATTGAGTAGAAAGTACAGAGTTCTCATATACCCACTGATGGGCCACATAAATGAACAACATTCCCTAGAATCTGTATTCCTCTCCAGAGTGACACAGTTTTTACAATTGATGAACATACATTGCCATATCATTATCAACCAAAGGCCATAGTTTACACCTGGGTTTAATCTTTATGTTGTACATTCTATGAGTTTGGAGAAATGTACAATGATGTGTATATACCTTTATTATTTCATACAAAACAGTTTCACAGCCCTAACCGTCCTTTATGCTCTGCCTATTCATCCCTCCCTAACCCCTAATCCCTGGGGTTTTTTTATAATTTTACAAATTACTTAGTAATATGCTTTTAAGATTCCTCCATGTCTTTTCATTTCTTTTTAGTGCTAAATAAAATTCCATTGCCTGGATGTACCACATTTCATTTACCCATTAACCTACTGAAGGACATACTGGTTGCTTCCAAGTTTTGGCAATTATGCATAAAGCCACTACAAATATCTGGATGCACATTTTTGTGTAAATATTAGTTTTCAGCTCATTTGAGTAAATACCGAAGAACACAATTACTTGATCATATGTTGAGAATATATGTAGTTTTGTAGGAAATAACTAAACTGTCTTTTGAAGTGACTGTACCATTTTTGCATTTCCACAAGCAATGAATGAGAATTTCTGTTTTTCCACATCCTCACCAGCATCTGGGGTTTCACTGTTCTGGATTTTGACCATTCTAATGGGTGTGTAGTGGTATCTTACCCTTGTTTAATTTGCAGTTCCCTAATGGCATGTAATGTTAGTGTCCTTTTATATGCTTATACTCCACCTGTATATCTTCTTTGGTCAAATGTCTGTTCAGGTCATTTATCCACTTTTTAATCCAGTTCTTTGTTTCCTTATTTTTGAGTTTTAAGGATTTTTTGGTGCATTTCAATATTATTCTTTTATCAAATATACCTTCTGCAAATATTTTCTCCCAGAGTGTTGTTTGTCTTATTCTTTTGACAGTGTCTTTTACAGAGCAGGAGATTTTAATTTTAATTGAGTTCAACTTATTTATTTTATAAATCATTAATTTGGAGTTACATCTAAAATGTAGCCAGCATATCCAAAATCATCTAGATTTTCTCCTGTTATCTTCCTAGAGTTTTATAGTTTTGCATTTTATCTTTAGGTCTAGGATCCATTTTAAGTTAATTTTGTGAAGGGCATAAGGACTGTGTATGAAATCACTTCTTCACATGTGGCTGCATAGTTATTCCAGAAGCCTTCGCTAAAGAAGGCTTTTTTTTTTTTTTGTCCATTGTGTTGACTTTGTTCCTTTGTCAAATGTAAGTTGACTATATTTATGTGGCCTGATTTATGGGCTTTTTATCCTGTTCCATTGGTTTATTTGCATATTCTTTCACCAATATCATTCTGTCTTGATTTGTAGCTTTATAGAATGTGTTAAAGTTAGATAATGTTAGCCTTCCTTCAGTAATGTCAGTTCTACTTCAGTATTGTGTTGACTATTTTGGGTTTTCTACATTTCCATATAAACTTTAGAATCAGTTTATTAATTTCCACAAAATGATATTTTATTATTTTGATTGTGAATGCATTGAATCTATAGATCGAGTTGGAAAGAACTGATATCTTGACTATACTGAGTTTTCCTATCCATGATCATAGACTATGTCTCCATTTATTTTGTTCTTCTTTGATTTCTTTCATCAAAGTTTTCCAATTTTCTTCATATATATTAGTGCATATTTTGTCAGATTTATACCTACATATTTTATTTTTGGGGTGCTAATGTATGGGATTGTTTTCAATTTCAAGCTTCACTTGTTTATGGCAGGTATAGAAAATCAATTAATTTTGTTTATTAACATTGTATCTTGCAAGCATGTTATAATTACTTATTAACTCCAGTTCCTTTTTTGCTGCTATTAATTTTTTTCACATTGTCTACAAAGAAAATCATGGCATTGGTGACCAAAACCAGTTTTATAATACATATTCTATTAGATATTACTCTATATAATTTCATTTTCTTCTTTTATTGCACTAACTAAGACTTCCAGTACAATATTAAAAAGTGGTGCTCAGAAGGGATATCTTACCTTGTTCGTGATCATAGTGGAAATGCTTCTAGTTTGTCACCATTAAGTGAAATGTTAGTATGTAATCTTTTAAAGATGTAAAAATCAGAAATACATGCTCTACATTTTTGAAGTGCAGTGTCAAGGGGAAAAGAAATGGTGAATAAGAAGAGATGCAGAGATGGTTGACCGACTCTGCCATCAGTAAAAGCTAGCAGTCAAAAGTTTTACTCTGTGGTGGTGACAAATCACATGATTTTGTAACAGTATAAAGGCAAGGACAAGAAAATATAATTATATATACTTACATTAGGAAGAGAAATAAAGGAATGTAAAAGAGAAGAACTCAGTTTTTCTCTTTTTTTTTCTACAGGAGAATTAATAGTTATGATCCCTAAAGAAATAGAAAAATAGGAAATATATTGCTATATAATTATACAGCAATAATTATAAAGATGTCTGACTACCAGACTCAAAACAAAAACCTCGCTATATATCTGAAAACATATACACTAAAATAAGAAAATAATCAGGGTACATTATGAAAGCAGAAATATGCCATGGAATAACATGGAAT
Organism: Mormoops blainvillei; assembly: GCA_004026545.1. Taxonomy (NCBI): domain Eukaryota; kingdom Metazoa; phylum Chordata; class Mammalia; order Chiroptera; family Mormoopidae; genus Mormoops; species Mormoops blainvillei. The sequence continues at coordinate 234,497 of PVJD01001077.1, forward strand.
AGGTAGACTGAATATCTCTGTCATATGAATAAATGTAAATGGACTTTACCCCATTAAAAGAAAAAGAACTATCAGAGTGGAACAGAAATCACTGCACAACTGTACAGTTTATGTAACAGACACATGTAAAATTAGAATTCAAAAAATTTGATACAAAAGAAAGAAAAAAGTTAAGTTATACTCCCATTACTCACGAATAAAAGTATTTATGCAGTTTTTGGAAGTTATATTCCAATGTTCAATTTACATTCAGATAGTTATTAATCAATTTGATTATATTTAAGCCTGTATATCTTCTGTGAAGCATTCATACTCGGCATCCATTTATATTACTTTACTTTTCAGAGCAGTTTTAGGTTTCCAGCAAATGGCGAGGGAAATACAGGGATTTTCTATACATCCTTTAGCCCCCAGCATACACAGCCTTCTTCATTGTCAGCATCACTCACCAGAATGGTACAGTTTTTATCAAGGATAAACATACATCGACACTTCATAATCACCCAAGTCTACAACTTACCTCAGGATTCACCCAGTGTTGTCCATTCTATGAGTTCGGACAAATATATAATTACATATATTGATCATTATAGTATCATACAAAGTCTTTTCACTGTCCTAAAAGTCTTCTGTGCTCTGCCTACTCACGTCCCCGCCACCACCAACTCCCTGAAATTACTGATCATTTGATTGTCTCCACAGGTTTGTCTTTGTCCAACTTTAACTAGGAATTTTGACTTGTCCTTATTTATTTCTGAGTTATTTTACTGGGGATGGCAAAGGGGTATGTGCCACACACCTAAAGGAGAGACTTCTGTAAGTCAAGAGTGTAAAGGCCAATAACCGAGCCAGTTATTGCTATAAATATACCACCTGGTTTTCCCACTTTATGCTAATGAGTTATAATTAGAATTATTCCCTCTGTCTTCTAATCATGACATTAAAAAATGCAAAAATAACTACATGACAATCTGGCATGCCTCCCTAAGTGTAAAAGAGATTACCTAGAAAAGCATTTTCATAGCTATCTTCAAAAACACACACATGGCCCTCTTCAGTGGTCCTTTACTCTCCAACCCATTTCCTTCTCTGTTAGAAGTTTGCTTTTCCTAAAACTTACACTTTAATTCCAGAGATAGTAAGAGCATTTTGAAAATGAACATATTTAATTAAAAATACAAATGTTATTATATTTTGATGAATTTTAATACTTGAATAAAAATTTTTAATTCCTAAGTTATATCCTCAATTACATACATTAAAATTAATTTTAATTAACCCTTTGGTATATTTGGGGAGTTCAGGAAAATCTATTATTTTGAAAATTTGACATATCCTTTTCATAAAATCTTCACAAATATTTGATTTCATAACTTTCCCTTCCTTCTCTCTTTTCATGATATATGATTGTACATATTAGACATGTATATAACTATATATATTAATTAATATGTCACTCATGATTCATTTTAGATAAAATATAATCATTTTGATAAAATACAATAAAATCTAATTTTGTCAATTAAATATATTTAATTTGAAAAGGACTCCTAGTGGACAATATATTTAATTTTATTAACCAGTTTCTGAAAGATTGTGTAAGGGAAATTTAGGGGGAAAAATGAAACAAAAAGTCTCTATTTTTCTATGTTTTTAGAAGTTACTTAGATATAATGAGTTAGAATTTGCTAGCCTCCTTTGCATAGCCTGACCTGTGAGCAAGTAATCTGGTTTTTGCATGATGTGTTGAGCATTACCTATTTTTTCTCATACTTATTTGTAGATAATGTTTATACTTATTTGTAGATAATGTTTATATTGCCTGGATGAATCTTTTTATTGATATATTATATGTGTTTTTGTTCATGCATATGTGTACAAACAATTCTTTCTCCCCCATATTTTGGATTAATCAAGTATTTTTATTATCTTATTTCACTATTTGTACTTTGTTCATCTTTTTGAGATTGCATTATGGATTACACTATGCATTCATAACAATATAGTTATTTTAAATTACTACCTCTGTCACTACCCCACATTATGAGTCTCATTGCACTTTAATTCCTTTGCAATGCCCCTACCATTTTTTAAAACTTTTTATCCATTATAATTCTACATATATTTGTATAAGATGTTATTACTGTTTTAAATAATTAATATTCATTTAAGCTTACCTGGATATACATCCTTTTTTGTGCTCTTTATTTCTTTTTATTTTAATGTGCTTCTATTTGGAACCATTCTCTTTCTGCCTAAAAACATTTCCTTCACTATGTTTAGGGTACTCTTGCAGCAGATAGAGCCTCTGTTTTTTGCTTACCTGAATGTATTTAGTTGTCTACTTTGGAGAATATTTTCTATAGGAATTAATTAAGGAAGGAGACAGTGGTAACTAGAGATCTTCAAATTCAAAAATGGTGAAATAAGCCAATAAAACTCTAATAACTTAATTTAAACTCACTGCTATAATAATAATCAGCATCTCCACTTCTTCCTAAATTTTCTTTGTGGTAGTTTCTCTCTCTGTCTCTCTCTGTCTCTCTCTCTCTCTCTGTCTCATACCGCTAACTCATTAAGGGCAACATAAATATAAATTTAGTTGAGTTTGTGCTACCACACAAAAATAGCTAAAATCAGAGGTAAATCTATAATAGTTAATAATTACGCTCTAGTCTCTTTTTGCTATAACACAATCTACTCATGTGGCAGAATTTTAAAAGTTTTCAAATATAAGAAAAATACTGAAGAATTTTAGAGTATACTTTTTCCTATCTTAAAATAAGGATAGTCACCTTTTTGTTTGTAGTCTGTAATGCTGTATCAATGAATTACTATTTATTGAACAACATATTTTTCAGAGTAGATTTTTATTATAAACAATGTTAGTTATTAAAGTAAAACAGATCAAATTTTACAATGTCAAAATTTTGTTTAGAAAAACTATTTTACAATCCATATTCTTAACTTTTTATTGTATTTAAACAACACTGAAGCCTATTCCAGGTTGCTTTCTTAAAAAAGGTATTGTTGGAAGTTTTTGTTTATATTGTATATTGTTAATATTAACATTGTTGAATGTGTTGCTTTGATTTATACCTATATGTGATTATTTTATTATTCCTTACAGAAGAAATGAATATTTAAACCTGATCAATTTGATTTTTAGATTAATTTGATGCCTACATTTATTCAAAAAACACAGTTCTATAAAAATGAAAGCTATATAAATATAAGGTACTGAATAGCTGTAAAAGGAGAATAATTTGTGGATCCAAGGTACTGAATAGCTATAAAACAAATAATTTCTGTAAGAGGAATTTCAGAGAATAAAATATATCATTTCTCAGATAACAGTAACATATGTTGATATCTCAAGAACAAAATTTTCAACCTTCTTTTTCATCTTTTAACTTAATTGGAATAGTTTCAGACTAGTTTCACAGTAAACTACCATCTCTGAATTTAGAGCATGAAATCAGTACTTATGAAAGAATCAGAAGACTATAAAATATCCTAATAGAAGAAGATGATCTGCTTTCCATATTTTTTTATATTAGTGGAATATGTTTTACCTGATGTTTTCAAGAGGAGAAATAAGCCAACAAAACTATGAGATAATACGATAACTTAGTATTAAATCCAGTGCTACAATAATAATTAGTATCTGCATCTCTTCTTCCTAAATTTGCTTTGTGTTAGCAAGATACCACTGAAATTCCTTTTCCTACTTCCCAAGGTTCTTAGTGGATTCAGAAATTGGTGGGCTGATCTCTCAGTATGTTCTTCATCATTCGAGTTCAAAGAAATGCTGGCTAAAAAGCCAGTCAGCCTATCCCAGGAGGGCTTTCAAACCAGGATTTACACTGGAATATTTAACATACACTTTGACTAGATAAAGGAGCCAATATTAAAGTAGAAAAAGAAGAAATAGATAGATGAGGTTGGCTTGGAAATGATGTTTTATATTTTTGCATACTTAGGGATATCCAAATACAAATAATGTTTTAGGTTTATTTGTTTGTTTGTTTCTGTCTGAAAACGTTGGATTTCTCAAAGGCTGCCCCTGGGAATTCTTCTCTTCCACCATATACTCTCACCAAGGAATATCATCCTTTCCCAATTATTTAAATACTACATCTATGTAGGTGACTTCTAAATTCTTATCCTCAATCTAAATCTTTCCTCTGAGCTCAAACCTTGAATATCCAAATGACTACTTGCCATTTCCTATCAGATGTCTTCCAGAAATCACAATAAAGATATATGTGTTAACAGGTATAAAACTGAAATCTTGATTTTTTTCAATAACCTACTTCCTACGTCATGCTTCCACCATTGAGTTAAATATTATCACTATCCACTGATGCAAGAAACCCCATAACTGAATTATCAATGAGTCCTTGCTTCATCTAGTCACTTATTCATTAGAAAACAATGTAGTATTTTTCTGTTATCATGGAATTTAAATAAATGTACCACAAAGTTTCATGATACGTGATGGGATGAGGTGAAAGATTAAGTCCTATTTTCCTTAGCGCCAAAGAAAAGAATCAATGGTCGACAGTTCTAATGAGGTAGGTTTTAGTTCATTAGAATGAAATTCTGCTTAAGTCAGCAATGTCAAAATAGTATTTCTGTCCTCATCCTATTTTAAAGTATAATTCAAATTCTACCTCCTTTTTCTGATCATCGTGCTGTCTGCTTCATCCAGGACTTGCATCAGGAATCATTACACAAAATAACCTTTCTCTCAACTTCCACATTTGTTCCCCTCTAGTCTAATATTAGACAACCAACCTTCTCATATCTCAATCAAGTCACGTCACTCCCTGCTAACTAAAATCTTTCAGTGCCTTGTCATTGCACTTGTACTTAAAATCAAATCACACTTCATACTATGGTTCATTATATGATCTTACCACTGCCTATTATCACAAACCTTATTTTATTCACTCTCAACCTCCCTTTTTATCATAAATCATGTTTCTCTTAATAAAATAATGTGGACACACAAAGAATTATTCCTGGGATATGTTTTCACTATTTTTGTGATTAGTTCCTTCTCTTTTTTTCCAACTTGAGATTAAATGTCACTTTCTTGAGATCTTCCCTGAGAAACTAATGAAGGTCTCTATTATTTTCTATCTTTTTTGTTTAATCATGTGTGACAGGTGTTTCATGTTTCTACTTTCTCCATTGGAAGGCAAGCCTTTAAGTATGTATGACTAGTGATGTCATGCCCAGCGTCCTGGAGCAGCATCCTTCATATTATGCCCTTGGCAAATATCTGTGGCTGAATAAATCCAGGAAGAGCTCGTGAACAGGCAATTACATATACCATGAAATTCAGAAGAGCCTTCTAGGTCACAGTTATACATTTACTGTGATAATTAGAGATATATACTGTAACAGAAAGAGGAGAACATATCATATCAACTAAGATCACATCTGTAATGAGGATAAATCACTAATTTCAAGTAAGTGAGTACAAGATAAGGTCATATTAGTGCTCTTACCTTCGGTCCACTAAATTAATTCCCTAACCTGTTTCTTGGAAACTTTAAACCCTGTTGAATTTTTATTTTCTAGAAATTCGTAATAAAGGGCAGTATCTTCAGCAAAATCAGAATAGCTGTTACATTAAAAAAAAAAAATTATCTGACCTTGGCTCCAGGTGCTTCAGTTCACCATCAATTTGTCTCAGCTCCTGCTATTAGGTTTTTCTTCACAGTTCTCATTTGTTGAATTCCCTTTTTAGTTAAAAAACAAAAACAAAAACCAAGCAAACAAACAAACAAACCCAAAACATTTTGGTTTCCAGACACTGGAATCCACTGAAAATGAAAGGTAATTCCTTCAAGCTTTAGCAGGGCAATAGGTGCATATCGTAATAGTTCTTTCAGTTTTTGCACACAGCCCTCTTGTTTGCAAGTGTATAGATAATTTGAGGTAGCACTAGGAAACAAATTTGGACAAGGTGGATATGTAGACAATTACCTATTATACAGAACTAATATAGCCTGAAAAATTCCATATTTATTTATGGTAAATGTTTTACTTTCTTACAGCATTTTTGTCCTTCCTTAACATGGCTTCCATGAAGAGCCTTTTTACTGAAAAGGAGACCAAAGTCGTGAGCTATTTGCGAAATGTAGGATCATTAAAATAGCAGGACAGTGAAGGAGAAGAAATTATATACTAGCAAAGATAGTCTGATATGTGTATGTGGATATGAATGATATACAGATAGATGATAAACAGATAAACATATATGCATGTATGTATAATTGTTTTCACTTCACATGCATGTAAAAAATTAAACCAATCTTGTAATTGAACACAATCAAATATAGTAAATGATAACATGCAAGAACATGTATTGTAGGAGAGAAAAAGGGGAAATGAGGAGAAAAGTATCTCAGGAAACATAAATTGTACAATTACGCACAAATCAATTTCTTATGGAAAAGGAAGTAAAGTTGAACTTGCAAAAAATAGTTATTAGAACAAAATGTTTTCCCTCTATCATAATGCTTTAAGGTTAGTCTTACTTTGCATTTCTCCAAAGAATGGGATCAATGAATGGTTGGAAGTTACAGGGAAGCAGGTTTCAGCTTATTTGGAGTAAGTCCTGCACAAGTAAGCATGTCCAAAAAAAAAAAAAAGGTGAGGGGATGCACCATAGAGTTTACCGTTGCTGGAAGAATTCCGGCCTGGACAGAGAGTCTTCTTGGCATGTAAAAAAGAATTTCTACTTTGGAAGAAATACTAGAATAGGTGATGTATTCAAACTTTTATTTTTCTGTTGCTTAGTTCACTATTCAGCTTTTCCTCCCCTCAGAATAAATATATTCTACATCGACATATCTCTATAGTTAGGCTAGCTGTAAAAAACCTTTTATGTAGAATAATAAAGCACAAACTACCTTATACCATTAACCTAGAAACATTAGAAATATATTTGGTAAATAATAAAACAGGCTTGATTACCCATTTCAGCACAGATTGTATGATTTCACAGTCAAGTGATCAAATAGTGAATTAACTAAAAACAAAGCCATAAGCAAAAGAAAACCTCATGCAAACAGATTTTAAGTCTCTATAACAGAAGGTAATTTGGTTACAAGACATAGTCTCCGAACTCAGTTAAGATAAGGATTATCTTATTTTTAAAATATATGTCATCTCTCATTATATTTTTAAATAGGTTGGGTTTTCCCAATAATAGTTTATAAGCTTTCACCCAGATGGTTTTCAGCCAGCATTTATTTACCTTTTAGAAGTACGTTTATTTAATGTTTTCAGGGGAAAAAAATCAAGGACATGCCTAATCATGTATAAGAATTAAAATCCAGAACTATTTTTAAAAGTAAAATATTTTTTCCATTTAGCTATGAAAATATTAACCTTACAATTAGTTGCAATTAAATAAATCATAGAATCTGCAAGGTAAGGTGAATTACAGAAAACGTTTAGTCTGGCTCTCTGTCCCTAAAAGGAACTAAAGCAATTTTATTAATATAGTTTGTTAACCTACCTTAAAACAATTCTAGGAAAAATATTTAAACCATTCTATTTAGTTAGCCTGAACCTTAGGCAGTTACAACATTCCTCTAAATAATACATATTCATGGTCAGCTTGGAGGTGGGCACTTAACTATAAGGATTGATAAGGAATTTCTAACAGAATTCAGGATTCCTACATAATCTCATCACTGCAAAGGTCTCCTGGATCAAATAATATTTACATAAAAAAATTGGTATGTTCCTATTATCCCTTTTGTTTATGGTATAGTTAGACTGTACATTTTTCAAACCACAGAAATGTCGAGTTATTGATATCTCTGAATTTTAATCAAACTTCACACTGTGTCAGAAGGATCTACTGTCTCCATCACTCACAGGGCAAACAGTATTTACCTTTCAAGAATCAGGTCGAGTTACTTTTTTGCTAAAACTTATCCTGACATCTGGCTCAACAGGAACTCCCTTCCTTGTGAGCTTCAAGTTTTTTAAGAGTTTAAAGTTGAGTGAATGAATGATGCCGACACAAACAGGCACCAAGAGACACAAGCAAAATTTCATTAACGAAGGTCAAGGCTTTTACACATTTACCCATGAGTGCCCACGCATAGTGGAAAGCACAGTTGTGTATCTGATTAGGATGCAAACTTCCAGGCCTACAGTTCCCTACCAAAGGGTCAAAGTATAAACTGTCTCACTTGGGGTAAAGATCATGATCAGACTCACATGGACCATAATCAAACCTTCATAAATCTTCCTTTCCGCTCTCAGATTCACTTTCTGATTTATTTGAGATGTTTGAGAAACTCTGGCTGCATGCCTACCCTCTCAGGTGCATGCTGCTCGTAACCCTGAATGTTTCCCAAGAACTTTTGAATTGATGGGCCATTTCCTAGAAATAACATCTCTTTAACAGACTCATGTATCAGTCTGAATTACATTCCAGAAGTATCCTACTGTAGCACTCACACAGATGTACCAGCTCACCTATGTAATTTATTGGATTTGATTATTCATATATATCTCTCTCCTATTATATGCCTATCCCTCAGAGGCAAGATAGGCTTTTTGTCTTTTTATCACCAAATACCCATCAAAATGACCGGCACATAAATATTATTGATGTTGGTTGCAATAAGCCACAAAAAGACATCAGTTACTTCTGCTTGCATCATGATAGGATCTCTACGTGTTTTGAGACATGTTAAGGTTAACTGTTACGTATTTCTATCTTTAATCAGCTAGTAAAATTTTTAAAAAGTGCTCTTTACATGTTATTTGACACTGATGATTACTCTTTCTTACAACTCTTTATTTTCTTATTTCCAGAAACATGTAAATTTTCTTGTTTCCCAATTTTCAACAGGTTCCCCTTCTGTTATCATCCTGTAAACATACTTTAATATACTTCGCCCTCCTCTCTCTTCATGCACTGCCTCAGCAAAAATTCTAGAAGCCACTCTATGGCTTCTAAAATTTATCTGACAAATGGCCTACTATTTTCAATTTCGACCTCCATTTCTTTTTCATACTTTCATCCTAAAGTTAAGAAATATTAGATAATAACCTCTATATCTCCTTCCAGCCTCTAAAATTCAGTTATCAAAAACAACATTCTCCTACACCAATTTTCCTATTTCGGATAATGATATAGTTATTTCAGTCATCCACACTTAAAATCATATGACTCTTTCCCTTGTACCTACATACAAGCAGTTGTTTTTCCTCATATTGTATTAAAAAAATCTTTCTCTTCCTAATAATAATATTTTTAAGCTAATGATTTTTGTAGTAAATTATTGTGTAGTGAGTTAAAATAATTTGTTATTCTCCCAGAATCCATAGTAGAAGAGTTTGAAAAAGGAGTGCCTTGCCGCTGTGGTCTGGGACCAAGATAGTTGCATTTTTTTCTTTCTATATAGCAGCTGGGGGCTCTAAAATAAAGCATGTGGGCAAACGAGGTGGAAGCTACATTGCCTTTTTGCAACCTTGCCTCAATATACGGCAGCATTTATTCTACCTTCTCTTGGTTACAAATAATTAACAAGGCTGTTCAAGGTTGAAGGGGACAGAACATAGAACTTATAGTTCTCTAGATAGAACTATAAAGATCACATTGTAGAAAAGTATGTGGCATGGCAGAATTTCTTTTACCATCTATGAAAAATACAGCCTGCCACAGGCCGCTTGTTGGCCACAATTCGCCTCATTTTATATGCAAAATATACTGTTTTCCTTAAGACCACAATCTCAGCTCATTACAACATTAGCTCAAAGGCCGTGTGCCCAAAGCGCCGATACTCATGATCTCTATCAGCTCCACATGTGGAATAGATTCCTCAGGTGCAGGTCCTCTGGTAGAGTAAAAAGACAAGAAACCTACCATTCTTATAGCCGACATGTAATGACGTGACTTGCACAGACTAACAACCATACATACTCTATATTAGACTCCTTGGGCTGCCATAACAGAATCCCACAAACTGAGTGGCTTAAACAACAGAAATTTATTTTTTCATAGCTCTGAAAGCTGGGAGTCCAAGATCAAGGGACCAGCGGGGTTGGTTTCTTGTGAGGTCTCTTATCCTGGCTTATAGAGAACCACTTTCACACTGTGTTCTCACATGACCTATTCTCCGTGCATTCACATCTCTGGTATCTCTTCCTCTTCTTATGATGACACCCGGTCTATTGGATTAGGGCCTCATCCTCATGATTTCATTTAATCCTAATTACCTCCTTAAAAACCCTATCTCCAAATGCAGTCCAATTGGAGGTTAGGACTTCGACATATGGATTATGAGGGGCATTCAGTCCATAACAAATTAAGTCCAAAAATGGGGACACTGAAAGCCCATTATAGTCACTGGTTCACAGCAATTCAAAAATCCAGCCAGGATCATGGTTCTACTTCCTTGATTAGGGCTGATCAGTGTTTTCTCAATGCTCTCTATGTCTTCTGACTCTGTTCTCTGGGCTCTTGCTTCCATTCTCTGGGCGATACTTCCTTTTCGATACCAAGTGGCCCGATCTGCAACTATCTTTTCAAGCTCACTTCTTGTCTGTAAAAAGCTTCTTTTCATTGCATACAGATTAATTCTCTCCCTTCAAACTGATATAATTTCTTTATAATGTTATAGACTTACCATGTATCAGTTGATAATCTACTCTATTTAAAAACAAAAATCAGGTAACTTTGGCCATTACCTGGAAAAATAAAACATATTCTTCAAATCCAGATTTGTCTACAACCCATGACTTGAGCTAACCAAAACGTAGCTGAACGGACCGGGAATATTGAACCAAATTAAGAAAAATCAGTCCACAGGATGACATAATCTGACTACGTTATTTTGAACAACATTATGAGACAAGACATAGATGCCATAGTCGGTTAATCCTCGATGCTAAATCCAAAAGGCCTCCTCAGAGTGTAGCAGGTTAAACTAGAGCAATCTGCATGTCAGTGGTAAGTAGACACCTCAAGCAATAAATTTAAAATCTTTATAATCCTGTTGCAGAAAGGAGAATGAAGTAGAGAACCAAAAGACAAATAACAAAATAAATGAACGAATCCAGCACAGACATCTGCATTTTCTATTTCCCATTATCACAGGCTACAGCCCTGCATCTGTGTTCTATAATATTCTTATGCAAACCTAATTATGCATCCATTTGTTCTTCAGTTTAAGTAATTTTATATCTTCTATATACTCTCTGAATATGCTCTAGTGAGAAAAAAATTCCCCAAATTGAATGGGAACTTCAGGGGATTGTGAAAATACATTCAACATATTTGGTTATAATTGTAACTTAAAGCTGGATTGACAAGACTAATGTAATTAAAATACATTATATAAGTGGAAATCTGAACAAAAATAACTTTTTTGAGCTATTTAATAGGTGAAAATATTATTATTATAATCAGTAAATTATTAGTATTCCCAAAATTCATTTCATAAGGAAAACAATACACAAAGGCAAAACAAAACCACCACAGTATTTGCTAATACCTCCGTCATGTCATAGTTACCATCACTTTTTGTATTGAGAACATATAAGCCAAATTTCTTCTTCTGGCTTAGTGATCCTCACTATCCCTAGAATGTCCCTAGATAATAGTCTTTTTGTGGTATATAATAACAGAGTAAAACTACCTGATAGTTATAGGTATGACTATCCCCAGCTGCTTGCATATCATGCTAACTTGTGTCTAATTTAAATTGTGAGACCCCAGTGTAATATATACTGCAGTAATATATACTGAAATATAGTATTGTTCTAGTAATATGAGGAATAATCCAGACTTTTCAGACATTTTGCTTAAACTTTACTAAAGAGCTATCCTTGAAGTCAGTTTTTGAATTGAACTGCTAAGAATGAGTAGTATGAAATAATATAAGTAACATGAAAATGAAATTAGGATGTGGATAATAATTTATGAAAAATATCCCATATAAACAGAACTTGTTTTTTCTACATTTATTAAATATTTCTATGAAGCATATTTATATATCAGAAGTTTTACTTAATCAAATAACTTTAATTTATATTGTTCATATTACACTTATATTTCAATGTAAATTGAGGATACGTTTTCTGCATATGACTTGAAATAATTTTTATACAGCAGAAGTACATAGTCTGCCAAAAAGAGAGAGGTACTGTACCTTTAGATAAAATGGGTAAATTGATGCATTATAGAAATGCTGCTCATCATTTATACATGTCCAAATGTAATAGCATAAAATGCATCATCATAAATCATTTCCCTTTCATTATTTAAAGTATACTAAGGTCGCCTCCAAAGTTAAGACAATATTAGCCATTTTATTCATTATGGGATTGGAAACAAAACCAGTAATCTCTTTTAGGACCACAAGTACATTTTCTATTTGAATTTTCTTTCTTCTCCCTCTCTTTTATGATATTTTCATGCTGATTTACCAGAGAAACAAAGCCCATGATAATGTGAAACGTAAATTTCCTGAGCTAAATGGAGTCCATTAAGTGAAACACTGAATGCAAAGCTGTTAGATAAGGAATGGCAGGTTACCATAAATTAAGCAATAGCCATTCAGGAGAGTATGACAGTAGAATTTTTAAAATCTCAGTAGCTCATTTATCAACAACTAAGAATACGTCCTGTTTACAAAGGTAGAATGTTAAATAAAGAATGCAAAAAATAAACATTATAAAATCCCTTCCATTTCTGAGAATAGGTAAGAACACATTCTAATCAGATAGCTTTTGAGTCCATACTGCCGACAGTTTGATTACACCAGGGGCAAGAACTATGGATTTTTAAAATTTATTTTACATGAGTTTAATCTATTTATAAATAATTTTGAAAAGCTTGGGCTATTGTGAGAAGTCAAGGGAAAGTTTTTGTGCATTAGTATGAAAAATAAGAATTTAAACCTCACATATTGAATGATAAGGAAGAGACACAAATGATAAGTAAGTAGAGGCACTCATAACAAGTTAACAATTTCTTTTATACCAAATATAACATTATACTATAAAAAGTGTGTGTATTGACAATATGTAGGGAATGATGATATACATTTAAAGATCCCCTATTATTGAGTTACAGCAGAAAGAAAATCCCTCTGTCGTGAATAAAAATGTTGGCAGTGAACTTCCCCAAGAGATGTGTTTGCTTCTCAAGACAAGAATGACTCCAAAAAGAACAAAAATTATAGGATTGGGAAAGGGGTTGAATAAAGACTCTTTGCACAATTCCTATTACAGCTCATCAGTAGCACTCCCTCCTATTTGAAGACTTATAAATACCTAAATAGCTATAACTGTTGTTTTCATTATTTTACAATTATGGTTAAAAAGCATCGCAATGTTACCCTTACCCTATTTTGCTCAATAACTTTGACACTTAATATCCACTTAATGAGCATAAGCTCACAAGTGGAAAAATTATCTTAGGTAACTTTATAAAGAAAAAGGGTCATCACAATTTTTATATCATGAAATTAGAACATGCTAACTAAAGTTAGTAGGTACAGTTGTTTCCTATAATTGGTAAGCATTATATTGACTGTAAAGTCACCAACGGGTCTCTGGTTAGGTGCAAGTAGCTTGAATTCTACCACAATTTCATATCCATCAGAATCTCTTCTTTCATACCACTTTTACTAAATTAGAAAATATTGAGAGCTTTACATCAAGATTCAACATTTCATAATTATATCTGAGAAGTCAGTTTTATTGGAAAAAAATAAACTCATAAGTTATGTGAAATTCTCAGAAAAATCCATTTTGGGAAAAGAGGTACATATATCACATCGAAATGCAGAAGACCAACTGTTTTAACTTAGAAAAAAATTCCATGGATCATAGATTTAAAATAAGTATTAATGATATATGTCATTTAATTGATCCTCTCTCCATATCTAAGAAACACACCCTGAGAGAAGGATTAAGCACAAGTCTTCAATGTAGAAGGTAGAGGGGACATTGGAAGGAGAAAGGAAGTGATAAAGAAAGTGCAGGCAGCCAATAAGAGGAGAGTTATTGAGCCAGCTGTTATTGCAGTGAGTGACTGAACTTAAACTAGAGAAAATCGTGGAAATAGTATAAAGTACATGCTTCAAATTGATTATGGGGTAAGGAAGTTGGAGTAATTATAGTTTATATATATTTTATACATATATCTATCTATAGGTAGATGATAGATGATTGATAGATAGATGATTAGATAGATGATAGATAGATAGATGATAGATAGATAGATAGATAGATAATAGATAGATAGATAGATAGATAGATAGATAGATAGATAGATGATAGAATCAGTCACTGATTAGTTAAGAGCTATCTCTGAAGGGACATTAAATCTTAGCAAATTCCAATCAGTATGCTCATAGGAAGTATGTTTATAGGGCAAGTGAAAGGTGACAATGACCACAATACAGGTGTTGACCACCAAAATTCAGACTGACAGACACTGAAATGGTAGTGGATCTGAGGTACATTGGCGGAGCCTTGAAAGTGTCTGCTATATTTCTGTTTATCAACAGAATTCATATTCCACATCAACATGACCATGTATATGAGCATTTACAAAGTTGTCCTTACCCACAGATTTTTGTTACTTTTTTGTCATTAATTTACCACTCCACTTTTTCAGTTTGGAGGCATTGGTCAATCTCTGTGATTTAGACATAAATTATGCAAAGCAATATTGACACAAGAAAATTCCATGAGAATACATTAAAAACACATTGTAGTCTTAACTAAATATTACTTGAATTAATTAATATAATGTTTATGTAAGATATTTAATATGTTTATAGAGCAGTTAATTTCTTGCCTCTGAAAGGTATATGATTTTTATATTACTTCTGCAACTTTTCTGAAAGTTTACATTTAAACAGTTAAAAATAATTTTTAAATTTTATGAACATGATTTTGACAAGTATGACAATAAAAGTATGAAAAATATAATGTGAATATGAAATATTTAATAATCATAATTAATCATAGATTTCACATATGTCAAATAGACATCATTGCTTAACTCCCTCAGAGTTTCACCTCAGAACTGTTCCACACTTGATAGACTTTCAGCATACACCAGTTCTTGGCAAACTTCAATGGTGAAAAATACCACCTAAAATGTATAGTAAACAAAGCAGGCTATGATGCATATTTAGGGTGAAATTATACTACATACTTTACATTTGCTACTTTTCCAGAACTTAAAACAACAAAAAATCTTGGTGAACCAAGATCAAATACAGACTGTTTACAACAGCTGTTATCAATACATTCTTTCCTGATGACTGACAAGTAGATGTGATAATTAAATGACATAAGTGTCATATTTCAGTCAGAAGGAATAATATCCTCATAGTACTACTTGTTAGCAAGCAGAAATGAGTCCATTGTTCAGAGGAAATTACAAAATCTTATTTGTGTAGATCCTCCTTTGGCTGGGGTTGGTTAGCTATTGTCCCTGTCTGATTCCATTACAGGATGCCAAGGCCTAGCTCCCCCTTAACTACCTGGTTCTCACAGAATATTCAAAGGAACAGATTAAAATATTCTCAGGGTTCCTACCAAGTACAAGACCTATAAATGTCTTAATTAAAAATCTCTTTTTCATTGTGTACCCCTGTATAAGAGAGCATGGCTATGTTTTCTAATAATGAAATATAAATAAATAAATAAACAAGTAAACAAACACCATTAATTTTTAAAACAATAAGAATGATCCTACATGACATTAAAATTACCTTTAAAATATTTTTCTCTTGTAAATCATCATAAGATGAAGAAATGTCATATAGATATGTCTGAAAAAAACAGCTTACGGTAGATGCCTTGGCCTGGTGGCTCAGTTGGTTGGAGCATCATCACATACACCAGAATAAAAGGTGCAGGTTTGGTCCTGATCAGGGCACATACTCAGGTTGTGGGTTCAATCCCCAGTGAGGCCGTGCGAGCATGACAACCAATGTTTTTCTCACATTAATGTTTCCCTCTCTCTCTCTAAAATCAATGAACATATCCTTGGGTGAGGATTGAAAAAAATCTTATGGCAGGTGAACTAGTTTATATATAGCTTGAAAACTTATGGACAGATGTGCTTAAATATATTTAGATGATTTATAGTATAATACATATACTAAAAAGCATCCAACATTTCCTTGTTTAATATTGATATGTTAATGTGTTTACACACTGAATTATACTATAAAGCTCTTGCAAGCTATAAATCATTCTTTGACTAGTGCCCTCTTTTTTCCGTCACAATACATTTTCTAAATAAGGCATTATGCTTATAGTACTTGAATATATGAGTCAATAAATAGTTCTCGAAGGTAATGGAATGCCAAAACAAAGCAGACCTATTTGATAACCACCAGACCACCTGTTTGTAGCACATATCAATGTGATGGGCATCATTCCCACTACTCTATTTTCATACTATAAAAGAATCAAGACTTTCATGTAGTCTGTTCTAAAGTTCTTCTGTTTTCAGCCCGTTTGATATTTTGTCAGTGAATAAAATAAAATACATTACACCAAAATTCATTATAAAAGTATTACATATTACAAATCTATAGATTAGGGAATTGATTCTATATGTAATACTTAATATTAGAAATTTTCCCTTTTTTTAATAAATGTACCTGTCACATCATTTACTATAATGAAAGTACATAGTCTTTTCTTTTGATTTTGTATTGCCATATTTTAAGATTTCATCTGTGAACAATTAATGCCTTAAGAACAAGTTAATATTTTTATTGTTATAAGTCACCAAATGCAAAAAAACCACTAAAGATTTTATACTGAGAAACCAAACTGAGTTGTTTCTTAGCCTAATGTAGACTCTAAATAGTAAATACAGATTATGTAATTTTTTTAATTACATTAAATTATCATTGTTTATTTTACTTTAAATACTGTGGGAAATTTTTAAAAATAACCTCAATTATGTGATATATTTCTCATTTAAAAGCCATTGCAAATAAACAAATAAAAACATAAACCTTTATTTATAGGTAGATGATGATCAAAATGTATTGCTCCAAGAATATTACATGTATTTTAGGGAAAATGCAGCCAATATTAAAGCAGCCTTAAAAATAGACTAGAAAGAAGGATGGACAATATGTCTTTCTCTGCGGATAGTAAATCTCAGAGAAATGACGCCTACAACATTGTAATGTAATGTATCAAATACACATAAAAGTAAAAATGTAAAGAAACAAAATTTTGCTTACTGAAAAGTTAATTTTTTGCATAGATAAGTAGTAACATATGTGAAGAGGTAGAATGCAAATAGAAATGAAGGATATTAAAATAATTGTAGCAGAATGCAACAGAACAGAATCAAAATATCTTATACTATATTATTGGTAAATATACTTATTTACCAGTGTCTTCTTTAAGAACTTGCCATTAACTAATCTAACAACAATCATATTTGTACTTGCATTTTACAGGCAAGAGAATTAAGGTGCAGAGACATTGATTCCCTTTCCCAGATTAAGAGGAGTTGAAAATTTAGGTTTGAAAATATATATTTCAAATTTGGAACTACTATGCTACATTTACTGTACATGTGTGTTTGTGTGAATGGGTTGAAACAAAATCCTTAGTTTTTAGATGCCTAGAGTTAAATGGAAACATCTGCACTCAACTGGCACTAGTTCAATCTAACTGACCACCCCTTCTTCCATTAGTATACTGCCTTGCTTATAGGGAGATAGTTCTTAGTAAATGACTCATTATTTTTACATTCCAAAGTTAAAATTTATAATAATCTAAACTCTCCAACATAAACAGAACACTCAGTGTTTCCTATCTTGGTGTGACATCCTACGATACTGTGATGTAGCATTTCAACCTAAAATTATAGAATTGTAAGAAAGAGTAAAGAAAACACACAGAGATACACACATGCATCCCTGAACAAAGAGAATTTCCATAATAATATTCAATCTCACAGGAAAATTAACAGTATAAATATCACAATATGTTGATCTACAATTAATAATCAATGCAATTTTTGTAGTGTTATATTAATCATTCCTGTTTGAGATCATATATTCCCCATCTCTACCTCTGCATCTTATGATTTTTAAAGAAATATAATACTCATATTACTAGCAGAGAAAATTTTTTTTATAATATTCAATATTGTATGCAGGTAATTATATATTTATCTTCTAAACATAATGCAAAGTGTTTTCTTTCTGGTGTTTTGTTTTTTGCTTTGTTTTGTTTTGTTTTTGCTGCTATAGAGACACCATTTTAACCCAGGGGAATAATATTCAGAGCAGTAGTTTGTAACGATACAAACAGCTCCAGCTACTTGCGTTTTGACATTTGTCTACTAGTAGACATAGATAGTCTGTTTCTCAGGGGTTTTGTGTGTGTGTGTGTGTGTGTGTGTGTGTGTGTGTGTGTGTGTGTGTGTGTGTGTGTGTGTTTAACAAATCTCTGGACCAGAAAGTTAGTTCACACTGGATTACAATATGATGGATCACGTAAGAAGCGAGCTGTCTGAAGCATTTATAGCTGCAGACACTGAAGGGCAGTTTCATCAGTTAGATTCTCTAACTTCTCACAGAAAAATCAGTGATCTGTTTCAACTTATTTTTTTAAATGAGAACTAATCTTCCAGTTCAATGACAGCAATATTTCCTTTATCTTTTACTCTTTCTTTCATGGAATTGTTTTAAATGAAAAATGACATAAATGTTTGTCTCTGTACTTTCAAATGTTTACTATCCATCTGCCTTTCTCCAAAAACCATCTCATGGACACAGAACTGTGCCGTGACACATACCTTCAAGGAAAGTGTGTTGCCCCACTGCCAGGATCGTAGTCAGCAGACAGCTTCCAGCGGTCAGCTCTTTCTAGGTCAGGTCTGCAGATGCCAGCTCACTGGAGGTCATGTCCTCACAGAGTAACCTGAACCTGGATTCTGGGAGAGACAGGGGTAATAAGGTCTGGCCATTTCAACTTGATGCATGTCAGCTCTGATCAATAATATTTGCTCCAAACTTCCCCATAGGAGTGCCCCGGGCTTTGTCAGGCCTGCCTTATATTTTGATTTCCTCTCTGCCCAGTCCTACTTTGCTTCCTTCCTTTCTCAAGTATTGATTTCAAATGAACAACTTGTACCATGACCTTCATCTCAGAATCTATTTCTGAAGAATCCGACCTGCAGCACCATGCCTGAAGAAATACTGTACTGTCTCATTTTTTGAGGTCAAGTGTCAAAAGGTCTTTATAGACTTTAAAATGCAATTTAGAAAGGAAGGCCATGAATATGAGTTTATGTGATTGAAGGCAATTGGTTTTTACACAAGGTATCCAAAACTCTTAGTGCTATTTTAAGTTATTTGGAAATGCTAGTATGCTAGCTTTCTGGGATTTGTGACAATTCAAAAACTATTCAGATGTTGGTTGAAAAAGGAGAAAATTATCTTAATGGATAAATAAAAAGGAATTTTGAATCCTAATGCATATGCTGTTTTTCAAATGGAAATAAACTATATTCTTCTAAAATTATATTCACTAACTAAGCTTGTGTATGACAAAATTAAGATATGTCACATCATTTTTATTCCTTTTTAAAATAACCTACATAAATAAATAAAGAGAAGAGAAACTGTTCTTTTTTCTTTTTTGTTTTCATGGCTAACGTTTTATTTTATATCCTGTAGTTGTTTTCCAACACACAGAAATAAATACACATGCATTTTTTATTATTGTTCTATTACAGTTGTCCCAATATCCCTCCCATTGCTCTCCCCTGCACTGCCCACCACCTCCAATCCTACAGTCAACCCACCCTGTTGTCAATGTTCATGGGTCATTTTTACTTGTTCATTAACTAGTCCTTTACCCTTCTTTCTTCCCTTATTCCCCCTCCCTCCTCCCCTCTGGTTCCAGTCAGTTTGTTCCTTATTTCCATGCCTCTGGTTCAATTTTGTTCATTTGTTTGTTCTGTTGATTAGTCTCCACTTATAGGTGAGATCATATGGTATTTTCTTTTTGCTGCCTGGTTTATTTCACTTAGCATAATGCTCTCCAGTGCCATCCATGCTGCTGAGAAAGGTAGGAGTTCCTTCTTTTTTTCTGCTGTGTAGTATTCCATCATGCAAATGTACCACAGTTTTTTGATCCACTCATCTACTGATGAGCACTTAGGCTGTTTCCAGCCCTTGGCTATTATAAATATCACTGCTGTGAACATAGGGGTGCATAGGTTCTTTTGAACTGGTGTTTGGGGATTCTAAGGGTATAATCTCAGCAGTGGAATCACTGGGTCAAAAGGCAGATTCATTTTTAGCTTTTTGAGGAAATTCCTTATTGTTTTCCACAGAGGATGCACTATTCTGCATTCCCACCAACACTGCACTAGGGTTCCTTTTTCTCTGCATATGCCCTTCTTTTCAGTAAATATCTGAAACTATTGTAACAGAATCCTATTTGAAGTCCGTAATTATAACAGTTATTACTGTTCTATCACCAGACTATTCTACATCACAGTCAGTCAGAATGCATCTGAATCAATAGAGTACTGTTTAAGGTTGGTAACAAGGGACATTTATTAAAGGATAAATGATTGAAGAAAATATTATAATACTGAGATTGTGGTAAAACTAGTTAAAATTCAGAGAATGCTTATTTAAATTTAAGTCTCCTATATTACCTGTAATATCCAAGCATTGAATAAAGACAGTTGTTTCTCAAAAAGAAAGAAAGAAGGAAAGGGAGGGAGGGACAGAGGGAGGGAGGAAGGGAGGGAGGGAGGGAGAGAAGGAGGGAGGAAGGGAGGAAGGAAGGAAGGAAGGGGAAGAAAGAGAAGAGAAGAGAAGAGAAGAGAAGAGAAGAGAAGAGAAGAGAAGAGAAGAGAAGAGGAGAGGAGAGGAGAGGAGAGGAGAGGAAAGGAGAGGAGAGAACATGTTACCTTTTATTTCCCCACCCCCTTCCCTTTGGTGTCTAAGAGTTTTTGTTTATTTTTCTTGTTTGTTCATCTGTTGCTTTCAAATTTATATTCAACATATGAGTGAAATCATATGGTTCTTGAATTTTCCTGTCTGACATTTCATCTAGCATGATATTCTTGAGATCCATTCATGTTGTCACGTATGGAAACACAAAAGACCTACAACAGCCAAAACAATCCTGGGGAAAAAAAGAATGAAGCTGTAAGTATCATGCTCCCAGACTTTAAATTATACTACAATGGACAATAATCAAAACAGCATGATATTGGCAGAAAAACAGATGCGAGAACCAATGGAACAGAATTGAGAGCCCAGAAATAAACCCACATATATGTGGGGAAATAATTACTGATAAAGGAGCCAAAAGCATACAATGGAGAAGAGAAATCCTCTTTAATTAATAGGGATAGAAACAAAATCAGAAAACCTCATTTACATCATATTTTAAAACTATATTTTTTTATTTATAGAATGAAGATAATGTGGCCTAACTTATAAGTTTGCAAATGAAAGTGATCATTGCTATTATGTGTTGCATACGTCTTGCGACCTTGAAATTTGAAATGATAGGCCCTTCAAAAGGGATAAGAAAAAAATAAAGAAATAAGTTCAAAAAGCAATTTAGCTAGAAAGTATGAGAGATAAAAATAAATCCTAGGTGTGTTTGATGCCAAAGTCTCTGTGAAATTCATTAGATTTGACCATGGAAACTTTAAGAACAAAACATATGGAGAAGCTAAATATATTTGGAATAAATTTTATGATGGAATAACTCCAGTTGAAGGTGGTGCTTCTGAGGTTTATTAAAAAGATACTCACACAACCCTGCTCTCTCTATCTGTGGCCCTTCCCTGCTGCAGTAGCATTTGACAGGGTTCTGCAAAACCCCCAAGAACCCAGTGGAAGAGCCTAACAGCTACTATATTTATTACAAGGTTCTATAATGACATGGAAGGAACAAGACAAGGGGGGCCATACTACAGAAAGTTGTTCTAATACATACAATTTTTTAAATTACCAATGTAATATGAAAAAATGTCAGTTTATTAAAGCAGCATCAGAAATATACATGGGGTACATTAGACTGAGATGAGAACATATCATTTCTGGTTACCCTTGAGCTTCCCTGCAGTAAAAGGAGACAGGTTTGATAATATAGCACCTTGTAGGTTTGCTCTATAGACTGTTCATTTTCTTTCCTGAAATGAATTTGAATAACCCCTGGAGGACAAGGCCCATGAGAGATTGATAAATGTAGATAGACACAGATATACATATATACTTTTGATAATGTTTATCATAGGTTACTCACCATTATAAATAATGCTTCAATAAACTCATTTACCAAAAGTATTTTCACGAATTGGCAAGTAGAACACAACATGCTATGGATTAAAAATGTAGATTAATCCTGAGAAAATGAAAACAATGAACACAGAATTCACTTGCTGAGAGTTTGGCTGTAACAGGAAGGAGCTAAAAGCTAGAAGGACAAAGGTTTTGTTTTGTTTTGTTCTGTTCTGTTTTCTTGTCTTAATGGAATACAGTGGGGTCTGTTTATTTTGAGGCCAAAAACCAAACTTAGGTAATAAAAGCTTCCAAGAAGAGAAGGGAGAAGCCAGGATAAAATAAAACCAGGTGGATGCCTGAGACTGCAATAGGTGGAGGGACAAATTTTCCTCCATGTCAGAGAAAATAGGAATCATACATGAGATCAAGTATAGATGAATTTGTAAAGGAAAGTTGTTAGTAAATTCAGGATGTTGACATCTAGTTTTTAGTCTACGTTATGAAGTAAGGAAAAAATATCATCTCTAGATAATGCAGAAGAAAATGTTGGTAAAGGAGACTTGAGGAGGACAGTGAACATTTGTAAGAGCCACCCAAGGGAATCATGAAGGAGCTGACTAGTGACCTTTCATAGAATTGCCACAAAGTGTTCAACTGGCAGCTGATGTAAGGAGCCAGGAATTTCTAATAATCCTAGCACTTTTTGTTCATTATTTTTCTTCAGAAGTACTCAGAAGTGTGAGTAGAGAAACAGGGTACATATTTATGAAATTGATTTATTACCGGCATTTTGTTTTAAGGGTATAAAAATGGTAACATGAACAAAACAGTTGAACACATTGGGAAGAGAGCATATAAACAGTGAAGGTTCTTAGTTAAGGAAGGAAAAAAGAGAAATGAGGAGGGGACTAATTTGGATAATAGATAAAATAGTAATACAATAATAATGGGGATATAAATGTATAATTAATGTAAATTGTTAAGAATTATTTGGTGATCACTATGTGTCAGGAACTGTTCTTATTGTTCTGATTGAATTCTTCCTCACAGCAAAGTTGGTGCCATTACTAACTCATTTTACAGATGAAATAATCGAAGCACAAAGGATTAAGTAAGCAACCCAAGAGCACTCAAATAGCATGTGGTTAAAACAAACTAAAGAGACTGAATGTTAGCTGGGAGTAAATGAGTAAGAGTACGAAAAGATATGATGCTAATTGTCAGGTTTATGATTAGAGTCTAAGATTTCGAAAGTGAGCATTTCCATTCACAACAAGACGCACATATCAAAGGCATGCGTTGGTAAAAATGGAAAGTGTTAATAAATTAAAGGTTTAAAAAATGCTTTTTGAGTTGAAAATTAAAAAAATAATTTACAGTAACTACTAGGAAGGAGATTTTTTTAAATCTATTTCCTTTTTCTTCTCCCTCAGTTTGAACTAGATATTTGAGAGGTTTTTCCTCATCTGTTTAATTTTCTAATTGCTTCTTTTACAACAAATTTTATGAGGAGCACATTGTGTGCATTTGTGCTAATTGTAAGGAATGTCTGCAGAGCATTCTTATTCAGGTCTAATAAGATAAAGAAGTTAACACTGAGAATGTCAAAAACCTATGAGTGCTAGGTGGAAAAAAGTTCATTTACATGATCATTAGTTTCCTTGGAATTTATGAAAGAAGACGAGCCAGATATTCAAGACCTCAAAATGTAGGACAGGGGTCTGGAGGTAGATGGCAGTAGTTAAGCAGTGTAGTGACTGGTAAATTAGACAGCAAAGGGATGGGAGCAGCAATGAGGCGGTCTGGGAACATGTTATTTGTGCAGAAGTTTTCAAAATGACATGGTGCTCGCATCCTGCGCAGCCCCAGGAAAGCAACACCCACAGAGAAGAGCCAGAATTTGGTAAAGGCAAGAAAGTAGAGAAAACATGCTTTCAAAAACTGAGAATGTGAGGTAATAGTGTTTGATGATTAGATGTGATGACGGTACACAGTCTAAGTGGGGGAAGCATTAAAAAAATGTGCAATCGAGCTGACTAGAAAAATGAAATTGGAAAATATCATCCAAACATAGATATGCTGATTTGCATATTTATGTGATTCTTCTCCAATAATGTTTCTTCTCCAGTAGAAGTGAGAAAGAGGATAGGAAAAAGATCTTCATTTTTGGGAGGTGGCCAACCATGACAGGATTGAAATAAATAAATCAGTCCACTGTTTATTTTATAATAGTAGAATGTTCTTTTGTATTGAAATCAATGAGGGCTCTGAGTATTGTCATGCATGACTGCATTTTTCCAAAAATCTTCATTACCGTAGGGATGCTGGAGATAAAGTCAGAACCCCATTTCCTGGGAGGTACCAATCGCCACCTTCGTGTAATAAATAGAGGTTTGAGAGACACCAAACATTGGGGGAAAAATGAACTAATCTGTGTACTAGAACATTTTCCATGCACTCTTAAAAATGCCATATAATCTGATTAATCATGACAGTAACGATCAAATCTGTACTTAAAATTGTCAGGATGAATTTCATGGTTCACCCAAACCCAATGAATGGTGCATGTTTTTAGTCAGTGTGATGTATAAGTGACAAAGTGCAAGTCATTTGTTAAAAAAAAAAATCAACAATAGCATCATTACTATCATGTGCTTAACACCTGAGTTATCCAGATATAGGTTTCCTTTCATTAGGCAAGATTTATTATCTCATTGAAAATTTCAAGGGCCACAATTAAGGATTACATTTGGTTATAAGATAAGGGAATACTTGCACACCTATATCTCATTCTGGCTGTAAAACATTGGTATAATTACAGAGCACAGAGTCACTCCTGAGTTTTAATGCTATTTATTTGGCTTGCCAGTTATGTGATCATAGGCTCCTATTCTTCCCTAAGCTATATGGATATTATTAATACCTATTTCATAGTAGGTATTATAATAAAATGATAAATGTAAAATGTTTAACCCATCATCTGATGTATAGTAGGCTCACAAAAATGCTGTTTGATATTATTATTAATGCAATTGTTATCACTTACTATACATGTGATACAGAAACACCAGAAGAATAATGCAAACCATGTGTCAAGGCTCCTTTGAACTCAATTTGACTTTAGATGTTGTTAAAAAGAGTTCACCAGGGCTTAGGAAGAGTAAATAAAGTTAGTATTTCAGTATACAATGAAAGGATATTCTGGGAGCTGTTTCAATAAATCATATTCTATCATAGTATCTCTTCTCTCTTTTAAAAATGCTGCATGGAGTGTTTTGATTATGTCATTCAAAAAAAAAGGAAAGGTTCTATCATTGTTACTAAAAATATAATAAAAATTGGTCTTCTGTTTGTTGTTATGGTATACTACAATAGAATAATGAAGAGTTAGTGTAAATTTCAGTAGAGGTAAAATTAGACCTAGAGAAAATGCTGTTCATGGTAGGTAATAGAATAATCATTATCAGAGGTTATAAGTCAAATAATATAATATCAATTCAAAAGCAGCTGATTAATTACTCTATACAAGCCATATAATTGCAACCTAAAAGAATTTCAGAAAGGGTAAAATTTTTAAAGTGAATATTAATTGTACTATTAAAACATTAGCATATTAAATTTCTACATAAAACCATTCACAGAGTAGAATGATGAATGTAAAAATATTTATGTAGGGTTTTATAATGAGTCTAATTCTCCTTATTTGATTCTTACAAAATGTTAGAAATAATTTCTCTGAGGGAAGTCCTATTCATGGTTTCTTTTCTTATTCCCTATGGGAGTATTCCCCATCATTACTCTATTTAGCAGGATATAGGAGATAATGATGGTTGAAGCTATTACCAAATACACATCTAATAAAAGAACAATAGGAATTTAAAGAAGATATTAGCAGAAAAAGTAAAGTGTTATATGGAGAATGCAGGCTATCTATATCTGGAGCATAAATTTTAGGTAACTCCCTTTCACAGAGTCCTTCAACAAACATAGTTGAAGCCAAGAATGGATATTCTTGTCTTGTTTCTGATCTTAGAGAATTTTTTTTAGATTCTTCATGTAAGAGGAATCACAAGGTACTTGTCTTTCTCTCTCTGATTTATTTCACTTGTCATAATGCCCTCAAGTACTAGCCATGTTGTCAAAAACAAGATTTCTTTTATTATGGCTGAATTATATGTACCACAATTCCTTTACCATTCATCTGTTCATCCACACTTAGATTGTTTCCATATTATTTCTGTTACAACTAGTGCTTAATGAATGTGGGGTACATAGGTCTTTTTGAGTTAGTGTTTTTATTTTCTTCAGATAAGTACCCAAAAGTGGAATTGTTGGATCATTTGGTAGTTTAATTTTTAATTTTTAGAGGAAGCATACTATTTTCCATAGTGGCTCACCAATTTACATTCAGATCAACAGTGCACAAAGTCCCCTTTTCTCCACATCCTCACCAACACTTGCTATTTCTTGTCTTTTGATCAACAGCCATTCTAACAGGTGAGGTGACATCTCATTGTGGTTTTAATTTGTTTTTCCCTGATTATTAGTGATGATGAACATTTTTCCATATAGCTACTGGCATCTATATAACTTCTTTGGAAAAACATCTATTCAGATCTTCTTCCCATTTTTTTAATCAGATATTTTTCTTTGCTATTGAGTTATATGAGTTTTTAGTATATATTTTTGATATTAGCCCATTATCAGATATATGATTTGTACATATCATTCAGGTGGTTGCCTTTTCATTTTCTTGATGGTTTCCTTTGCTGTGCAGAAGCTTTTTGGTTTTCATATGGTACTACTTGTTTCTTTTTGCTTTAGTTACCTTTGATTTTGGTGTCAGATTTCAAAAATCATTGCTAAGACCGAAGTCAAGAAGTTTACCACCTATGCTTTCTTCTAGGAATTTTATAGTTTCAGGTCATGCATAAGGCCCCTAATTCATTCTGAGTCAAGTTTTTGTATGCTATAAGATAATGGTCAAGTTTCATTCTTTGGACAGCAGCATGCTGTCCATTTTTCCCAACATCATTCATTGAAGAAATTGTTTGTTACCCATTGTAGATTCTTGGCTTCTTTGTTGTAAATTAACTGCCCATAAATGTGTGGGTCTATTTCTGAGCTCTCTGCATTGTTCCATTGTTCCATCTGTTTTTATGCCAGTACCATACTGTTTTAATTACCATAGCTTCATATATAATTTGAAATCAGGGGGCACGATGCTTCCTGCTTTGTTCTTTTTTCTCAGGATTGCTTTGGCTAGTTGCAGTTTTTTCTAGTTCCTAAAATTTAGAATTAATTATTCTACTTATGTGAAAAATGCCATGGGAATTTAGACATTCTATAGAATCTACAGATTGCTTTGGGTAATATGAACATTGTAACAGTATCAGTTTTTCTAATCATGACCACAAAATATCTTTTCAATTATTTGTTTTCTTCAATTTTTCATTAATATTGTTGTAGTTTTCAATACACAGATCTTTTGCCTCCCTGGTCCAATTTATTCCTCCATTTTATTCTTTTTTAATTCTTTTTGATACAATTATAAATGCTGTTATTTTTCTTTCTAGTACTTTTTATTAGTGTACAGAAATGCAAAAGATTGTTGTATATTTCGTATCCTGCAATGTTACAGAATTCATTTGCTACTTCTAATAGTTCCTTGATGGAGCTTTTAGGGATTTCTACACATAACATCATGCCATCTGTAAATAATTAGGATTTTACTACTTCTTCCTTTCAAAGGTAGATGTCTTTTATTTTTTTCCTGCCTAACGCCTTTACCTGGGACCACCAATACTGAATAAAAGTGGCATGTGTCAACTTTCTTGTCTTGTTCCTGATCTTAGAGGAAAGGCTTTCACCATTGCACCATTGAGTGTAATGTCGTCTGTGGGTTTGCCATACATGGTCTTTCATATGTTGAGATACATTCCCTCTATACGCACTTTGTTGAGTATTTTTATCATAAATGGGTTGTGAATTTTGTCAAATGCTTTTCCTGCATCTATTGAGATGATTATAGGGCTTTTATCTTGTCTTCAAGGTGGCTGAAATTTATTTCTGCTTCATCTAGACTGCTGATGAATGTCCACAGTGTATTTTTAAGTTCAGTTGTTACATTTTTCAGCACTATGACTTCTCTTTCGTACTTTCCTACCATTTCCATCTCTTTGTTCAAGGTCTCGCGGTGTTCATCCAATCTTCTTCCCTGTGCAGTGAGCACTTTTATGACCATTACTTTTAATTCTGTTGGGTAAATTACTTATTTCCATTCCTTTGAGGTTGTTTCTCCCCTGAGGTCTTACCTTATTCTTTCATTTGAAACATATTCCTCTATTTCTTCATTTTGTTGAATCTCTGTGTTGGTGTCTATACAACCACCTCTCACATTCTTGAAGGACTGGCCTTATGTAGGAGATGAAGCTTGCCACTCAACCCTGCCCACGTCTTTGTTATTTCTCAAACCAGTGTGCAGTCTATTATATTTTAGAGTCCCCCCACTAGTTGAGGATGTGCCAAGAACTATCAGTGCCCCTGATGGAGGAGAGAGGATCTCAGCACCTAAACTTGGGTTCTTTGCAAACCAAACCCTCAAGCGGAAGCTTTAAAATTATGACAATATACAGTCTGTGAGACCCCCAAGGCAATCTGCTGGAGTCTCCTGGGTGGCAGCTACGAAAATTGGGGCCGGGTAACAGTATATGAGCTCTTTTCTCAGAGATACCTGTGAGCTGAAACAAGGCGGCAGAGAGTGCCACAATGGCATCCACAGTCTATGTTCCTCGAGAGCAGCTCTGTGGTCCACTAGGTGTGTGCCAAACCTGAAGCCTGTCCCTCAGGCAGAAACTCCAGGACAAGCAGCCTCAGCCTGCTATCGTACGTGCCTTGTAGGTAGCAGCCTTCCAAAAACCACCTCTCATTGCCAGACCCCTGGAACACAAAAATGCAAGCGTGCTTGGCTACTAGAGCCAACCAATCAAGGGGCATCCTCTGGGCAGAAGCTGTAAAGACCAGGGCATCAGATGCAAAAACCAGGGTACCAAATCCATGTAAATCTCACCTGCAGGAGATACTGGCACTCTGGAGCATGGCAAAGGGAGAATGTGAAGATGTCCTCTGCCCTCTAAAGTCACTGGAAAGGGTTAGAGTCAGTCCTGAGGTGTGTTTTTTAATTAGAAGACTTCCACTTATGACACAATCAGGGTGATTAACTAATATGCGTCCTTCACATCAAGACTGAGCCCCTGCGCCTGTTACCACTTGCTGTGCCCTGGGGCTGGTAGCTGTTAAGCAGTCTTTGTCTATTGGTTATAGTCCTCTGGGACCCATGAGTGTAAGTCCCAGTGGACACCAAAGCCAGGCAAGGTACAAATATCCCCTAACAGCAGCCACAAAAATCAATGCACCAGGCAGTGTTATGAGTGCCTTTCTGAGTACCACTGATTACTGCAGTCCCACAGGACCAGGAACATAAGTTCTCTGGCCTCCAGAGTTAGGCAATAAGGAGTCGTCCCCTCCCTTGCAGAGTCAAAGGTCAGGACACCAGACTCATGTGCAAGCCCCGTTCTAAGATACACTGGTGCCCTGATGCAAAACAAAAGGAGAGCAGGAGGTTGGCACCTACCAGTCTCCAATCCCAGAGAGTGTACCTGCAGGCTTGTAGATCTGCGTATTAAATCAGATGCCTGCCCCTCAGGTGAACACTTTAATATAAGCAGGTGAGCCTCCTTTGCCTTAAGTCTGTGTGTGATTGACTGGCTATCTCTGAGCTGGGTCATGAGATGGATAAGTCTGTGCATATGGGCCCTTGAAGAGCAGTCTCCCTGCCAGTCTTGTGGGTCTTAGGTTATGGGCCCTGTTAATTTTCAATTTTAGATGTTTTGGGGGCTCATCTCTCAGGTCCATGTCCTAAAAGTTAAGGTACCAATTGTAGGTTTGGAAACCTTCACTCCCCAGGGAGAAGCTCCACGTTTTGAGTTTCCACCCGGTTGTGGGTCATCGCTTTGGGGTTTGGGTTTATGGCAAGATTATATTACAGCCTCTCCTATCTGCTTTGATGTGGTTTTCTTCTTTTCCCAAACTGAAGTCATCACTCAGCTAGACTGAATGTTTCACTAAGAGGAACTTGTCCCATATGTAGCTGTAGACTCAATGTGTCCATGAGAGGAGGTGAATTCAGGATCTTCCTATATTACCATCTTGAACCAGAACTCTATTAATTTTTTAGTTTCACAAATATACATATAATAAATTTTATTACTATGTGCCAAAATTTTTCTAGTTAATGGGTGATATAGCAGTGAACAAGACAGAGTTCTTCCTCTCATGAAGCTTCCTTTCTACTGTAAAAGATGGAAAATAAATCAATGCATAATGATATCACGGGATAATTTTAGGATCTGAAAAATTCCTTTTTTACCTAAAGAAATGGAAGCAGATACACATGGATAAAGAGAACAGGCTGACGGTTGCCAGACGGGTGAGGACTTGGGGGGCTGAGTGAAAAGCTTAAGGGTTTGGGAAGCACAAATTGGTAGTTACAGACTGGTCACAGCAGTGTAAATTACAGCATAGGGAATATAGCAGATAATATTATAATAACTATGTATGGGGGGCCAGGTGTGTACTTACAATATCAGGGGCCAGTCTGTAAAGTACATGATAACATGTACCAAATATGTTATATTCTGCATTCAAAATCCATGGAAAATCCACCAAACCCAACAAAAGGCATGTCTCTTTCTGAGTGGTAGTGGATACAAGGAATATTGACTTGTCTTTTACATAATTTTTTACAAGGCATTTAAAAAGCCTGAGATTTGATATTCAGATATCTCTAAAGTCCCCCAGATTTAAATCTCATGTCATATCTATGAATATATTTGATGGGCATATTGCTATCAGAAGGTCTAAATAATCAGCTTATTTTTTTGTAATAAAGAAACAGACATTTTAGATAAGTAGCCATTTATCTGGTGACACACACTATTGATTAGCTATAGTAAAGAGATTCCTTCTAGAATAGCATTTGAAATTATAATTGCCAACTAAACATCCTGAAGCCCATATAGGAAGTAAGACAAGGTTTCCCTAGAAGATTTTTATCCAGTATCACATTTAAGCATAAGGTTTAAGATACCACTTCCCCAGACTCCTCTGCCTCTATTAACAAATGTAGAGGGGGAGAGAGAAATTGTCTCTTCTATGCAGAACACCTCCAGCGTTGCCACCATACCCGGCCTTGAATCCATGGAGGCTAAATAGGCCCTTGACTCTGGTTATGTAGTCATCGTAGGACGGTCCAGAATTCCAAGTCCTCTCTCACTCCTGCATACTAATGTCCATATGGCACTTTGCATTCCTACTGAGTCACTCTTCCCTAATTCCTAAAATTCTGTAACCCCTCTTCCATTTAACATTGTGAAAAACATTTATTTTGATGCAGTCTATCATAAATAAATCAGCAGAGGTTCTATTCTGCCACAGATGCATCCATGAAGTAAGAGCCCTGTGCCATCCAACTAGTGAATGTCTTATCCCAGCCAAAGCACACACCTTCCATGTTGCTCCTGTTCACTGATTGCTTCCAAATTTAGACGATCAAATAGTCTTTGATCTCCAAAGTAAGCCAGGTCCATCGCAGGAGGAATAAAGCCTTAGCAGATGGCAAACTTGTTGTCCTTGAAGAGTTGCTTCACCCTCTGCTTGGCTTTGTTACTCAGCCTCACCATGGCACAGCCTCAGTGGCCCAGCGAGGACTTGCTCCAGTGCCAACCAAGTCAGGAATCCTAAAGGGAAAGGAGATGCACGTGGGCCACAGCTGGCCTTCACAGCAGGAGTCATGTTGCCCCCAAAACCTTTTACATCATCTCCCTGCTTCCACCCTTTGGCCCATATAGTCTATGCTTAGCATATCTCCTAAAGTAATTATTTTAAAATATAGGTAAATGGCATATCACCCTTGTGCAAAACCCTAGCATGGCTCCATAAATAAGAACCAATGTACAGTGATGTGCTACATAACAATGTTTCCATCAACAGCAGTCTACATATACAATATAGCTGAAAAATTCCTATCACCTAGTGATGTCATAGCCATTACAATGTCATAGGGCTGTGCACTATCGTGTATTTGTGGTGATGCCGGTATAAACACACCTACCGTACTGATAGCCCTGTGATGGTACAGTGCATACAATAATGTACATTACATATACTTGATAATGATAATAAGTAACTATGTTACTGGTTAATATGTTTTCTATATTATACTTTTAATCATTATTTTAGAGTATACTCTTCTACTTTAACAAAAAAGTTCGTGGTAAAACAACATGCAGTGCTACACTGGCAGAAGCTTTATATATCTTGTGTTCATCACATATCCTAATTGCATCATTCTCTAGTGTGCTTTGATTAATGTTATGTTTTGTATAGCAACGTGCTGTATGGGTTCGTAACCTAAGAGCAATAGGTTACGTACGATGTAGCCTAAGTGCTCAGTAGGCTATACCATGTAGGTTAGTGTAAGTGCACTCCATGATGTTTGCACAATGATGCAATTGCCTAAGGATGCTTTTTTTAGAATGTATCCTTGTACTTAAGTGGTGCTTGGCTGTATGTATAGTGTCCTGGGGAACATACATTAACTAGCTCCCCGTTTCCTTACTAGCTTGATCTCCTCCTACTCTTCTTTCCTCTCAAAGTATACTTGTCACACAAGGCTTCCTTGAGTTCTCTTAATAGTCTCAAGGATCTTTGCATTGGTTTCTTGCTCTGCTTGGAAATATCTTCCCTCAGATATCTGTACGTCTGTTTCTTTTCTTTCACGTCTTGCCTGCTTATTTAACACCTTTTCTTTTGGAAGTACAGTGCAGTTACCCCAGCTAACATTGCAATGTGGCTCTCTCTGCCTACGCCCTGCTCTTCAGTTTGTTTTTCACTCTATGGTTGTTCTTAGTATTTACTTCCTTTTAACTTCCTTACCTTAGAAATCAGAAATTTGTTATACTCAGTAGCTGCCTAACCATATTAGAATGCAGGAATTTTAAAAGATTATTTTAATTACTGCAAGTAAAGCAGTTCTTAGCACAACCACGCAGTCAAAAATATGTTTTATGTGGTAGAGTGGATAAGAAAATAAGTATTTGGATGAATGAATGTGAGGAAAAAACAAATAGAAAGACTGTCAATATCTGAGCTTAGTTTCTGAAATCTTGCACTGAAACTTTAATAAAAGTGGTTTGGGAAGAAAAAGTCAAATTTCATGTCACTTGATTACAGTTGTAATAATTTCATCAAAATGTTTTGTTACCACTCAAACAGGCTGCGGGTCCATTTCAGTGGAATAAGGAGAGATTCCTGGAAGCTTAAATTTTTTTAATTTCTGTACCATATGTCATAATGTCAACTCAACAATTTCTAGTAATCAGAAAACTACCTCTGGCAAAGTTTTACATAAACACAATTATCCTGGTTGCTTAATCTGTAGGCAAAATTATATATCTACCCAGAAATTTAATAAAGCATCATTTTCATATTTCTATCCAATAAGCCATTCCTCTTCTATAATTTTTCCATCTCCTACCTCAGTTTAGACAGAAACAAAATAAGAGTTCAAAATCACATATGTGCTTTAATCACATATACAAATTATATACTTACATATAAATTGAAAGATTATAGAGGCAGAAAGCCTAAACTACATTTAATTTCAGGAACTTGATAGGACATCACCTACAAAGTAAAACAGTTAACCATTTATCTTTATGGTAGTAATCTGTTTAAGAGAGCATTTGATACATACTACACATATATAGTATATGTGTATACATATACTATGTATACACTTACATGTGTAGCATATATACTATGTATATACTATATAGTATACACTACTGTACATATACTACATAGTATATATATACTACTATATGTATACTATCATATATATATGTGGTATATATATACACACACACTACTTATATATAGTACATATCAAATGCCATATGTATGTATAACAGTAGATGTATAGCTACCTTAAGGTTTTCAGAACAAATATATCAGCAGACTCAAAGGTGGATAAACTTAAGGAAGTTTCATTTTGCAGGTAGACATAGTTTAATGTTTCTAGTTCTAACTCAGTAAGTACCACTTCTGACCCCTACAGTGTTTTCATGTGGACATAAAAAGAGAATAAAATAATATATTTCTATTTTTAAAACCTGATATTGATTTAGCTAATAATAATAATGGAATGTATATATTCTTTCATATATTTTGAATTTGACTGCTCAGCTTTGAGGTTTGATTTTTCAAGTATATCAGAGATTTTATTTTGCAAATATTAGAAACTCGGCTTGATATTCCATTACATAAATATTAACTTCAAGTGACTATTCTTCCTTAATAAATAGTAAATGTATGTTTTCTTTCTTGGTATTTCAGTTATGCAAATGATACATCTAAATAGCCTCACTGAAAATATCAGTTCAAAAGTGTGTGAAGTAAAAGGTGAAAATCCTTTACTTTTACATCCTTATCTAAGAAGTAGTTTGTCAATAGTTCAGTGCATGTCCGTCCCGTTCTGTAGTGTCATAATACATATTTATATAGACAGGCATATTTTAAGTCAGGGGGTCCCAACCTTCCCCCCACCCCTGTCTGTAGACACCCCTCACATTTATTCCTGAGCTCCACCTCCTGCTCCCCACACCTAGTCCGTGGAAAAATTATCTTCCATAAAAGTCTCTGGTACCAAGAAGGCTGGAAACCCCTGTTTTAATTGGTCCACAATTCCAGGATAATATAAAAAATATTATTCTGAAAATCTGAGTTTTCTCTTTTTTCATTTACCAATCCTTTCAGATATTTTTTATAAGTCATTCTTAGGACTATATAATATTCCATAAACATAGGTATATTTTAAAGCTAGATTTTAACATAAGGACTATTTTTATCCCATTGAATTTCTGATATCAACATGATACAAGGCTTTCAGAAAAGTCTAAGGTAGAAATGAACTGTAACTACACTTAGAAGAGACTTTCAAGATTACGTTTATTTTTTCTTATTTTTTTCTGTTTCATTAAATAAATTGCAGAACAAGTGAAGAATGTACATTTTATTACATTTCTAATCAGCAAATTTAAAGTATATGTGAGCAATATTTAAAGAGCTCTCCTCACATGTACAAAGCCCTTTCTATATTTTCTATAATTAGCCCGTTAAATTAAAAATTATAAGCTGTAATTTGCTATTTTTTTCTATGTTACAGAAGGGAATTAGGCCTTAAAGAGGTTTAGTGAATTGTTCAAATTTACACAAAAAATAAAAGCCAGAAGCTGAAATTAAGAACTCACATCTTGAGACTCCAAGACAAAATATGAATTCAACTTTCTTCTTTTAAAACTTGCTGTAGATTTTTTAAAACATCTGAGTTTTGAGTAACACATATTAAATATTTTCTTTGTATTCTAGCATTAGGTATTCTAGCATTTCTACTATCAAAAATATTAAAAGTGGAATTTAGCAAGCATTCTAAATATCTCATTTATGAAGTATGCTGTGTTTGTTGATATGCAAGACTTTCCAATAAATTCATTTATCATTAAGATAAGAAGAGTTAAGCTTATGCTATATTTTAAAAAATAATTTGAAGAAAGATAAAAGTTCTGTTTCTGTTTGTTTCAGTAGAAAAATAACAGGCGATGTGTTCTTAACACTTCAGCAAATCCACAAAACTCTGCTAATTTCAAAAAGTTCTTAACCTCTAAATTACTATAGTACATAATCATGTTCACTTTAGTGAGATATCCCAACATTTAAATAAAAAAGGAAAAGATAGTTGTATATTTTAAAGTCCATTTGAAGAGATTTAGAAAAATATTCAATCTCTTTTAAGTTTATTCCCTATATTCTTCAGAATATTGAAAGGTATGTGGTTTTTACCTTTATTTTCTTAGCTGTATGTATATTGGCATTCAGGCCCAAATTAGGACTTAGGATATAAATTGTATGCCTATAAAATTTTCCATTTTGTTAATGTCCTTTATATGGCAAATTCCTCTTGTTCCTTATTATGGTCTATGAGTATAATGATTGGGTAATGATATCCAATATCCTGAATCATTTTATACACATATACCATATTCATGCAAATTTGATTTGCCTAATACTCTGCTCTTTCATTTGCATTTTCATAGAACCAGTTGAGTGTTATGAGGTAAAATTATATTGGCTGGTTTCAGTATCTTAGAAAGTTAAATCATCATTACATGGGAAATGTTTGAAGGTAATTAATTATCAATGAATCATGAAAAAATATTCTCAAGACACACATCTTGAGTTATAATGTGGTAATAGCTACATGTCCTAAAGATTTATTTTAGAATTATGCTATATACTCAATGGTTTAATTAAAAAATTAAACCAAGATGTTGCAACTAGAAGGTATCCATTTTTTAAATTGAAATACCAATGTGAACATGTTTATGTAATTCTATGATGGTACAAATTAGATACAAACGGCATAGGTAATAATGGCATAGAAAATCCAGGCACACCAAGTGCATACCAACATAAACGTCTTAGAGATTTTTGTTCACCAAAATTATAAAGTTTGTAAAGTTTACTGCCACTAACTTTTTTTATAAAAATAATAAATAAATAAGGCTCTTACTGTGAATGATTTTTGCCCTTTATCTTCCAGTTAAAAAACTGGAGTTTTTTAAACCAAAAGGCTGGGATCAAGTAATGACACTGAGCCAGGATGAGGGAAGCATCTTGGTACTAAACTGAAGTCAACCAAATATTCACAGGTGTCTGATTTGAGGAATTACAGTCAAAAGGAGCATAATGAATAAATACCCTGAGGCATAAGAGAGCATGATGAGGAGCATATATGTATATGTGCAATTGGTTTTATTTGATCAGTATTTCTCAATCCTACCTGGGCATTAACATTAGTCTTGAGTCTTTTCAAATATATGAATAACTAAGTTGAACATCAGTATTATTGAATCAAAATCTCCAGAAATTTCAGGGGTTTATATATTTAAAAGGTTTCACATGTGATTCCTTGAATAATACTACCTTTATGGAAAATAAAGTAAGAAGTGGATAAAGACAAAGCTGGGCTATACTTAGGGGACAGGTCCGAATGACACATGTGCACCAAAGAAAATGAAGAAAGATTGTGATTTCACAAATATAAGAGTTTTGTAGAAAGAAAGGTGAAAAGTTGAAAAATAATTAGTTTCATTCTAATTTGGTAAATGCAGATAAGAGCTGATTTCCAAAGCGGAAGTTACAGTTAAAAAGTTGCATTGAAGGATGCACTGAAGGATGCGGCTAAACTTCTGCATGAGGAACACCGAAGTTGAGCTGAAAATAGAAAGAGGGAGGGGGAGGGAGGGAGGGAGGGAAAGAGGAAGAGAAACATCCATGTGATAAAGAGAGAAGTGTGATTTCTGAATTTTGGATAATATTGGATAAGCTGGGTGAAATAGAATATTGTATTAATATGCATTCCACCTATTTATTTTTACATATTTTAGCGTGACAACTAGAAAACTTCCAGTTACATATGTAGCTGGCATTATATTTCTTTGGACACTGCTGGCATAGAGCTCATCCGTGAATGACTAAGGCTTGATTTGCCCAAGCAGAAACATTTGTTTCAGGTTAAGCCCAATCCAGAGAGTTTATCACTGCTCTCTCACCACAAGCCCTAGGTGCCAAACATGGCTGGTGCTCACTTTCATGGAGAAAGGTGGAAAAATCAGAATGGCTACTAGACATCTTCACCTTGGTATCTAAAAGGCACTTAACATTGTTTATGGATGAACGCAAATCCTGACTTCACCAATAATGTCCTCTACTTCAATTTATTTTTTGGGTTGTTCTAGGTGAGAACTTTATAGATATCTTGATTTTTGAGTCTCATATCCTTTACCTCTAAAGCTAGTTACCTGTTTCACCTCCTGTCCTACTATGTCACATTCTAATCCCACACCTTCCTTTTCCTTACATATGCAAAAAATAATCTAACCTCATAGTCTTTGCACTTGTTCTCTGCCCAGAACACACTTCCCTAAGATCCCTAGTTACCCCTACACCTTAGTTAGGATTTGTAACTATCACTTCATACCTTTTCTTATAATCTTGCCATCAATAAAGCTTTTTCTAAACACCAAACTGCCCCCTCTCTCATCCCAATTCCCCTCCTCCCTATCTCCTTTACCTGCTTTGAAATTTTTTCTCTGAACTTGTGTATGTATTTCATGTGTGAGAATATATGTATATATGCATATAAAATTATATGAAAAATGTATTTTACTAAGTCATGAGAAAAAATACATAAAAGGATTAGGTCTGGCTTTTCTTACTGCATTAAGAAATGCTAAATATATAATTTTTTAATGGATTGCCAACTCATCATTTTTAGAAGGGGGCTGGGATCCATATTATCCAAGAGCCAATGTGTGTGCCTAGTGGTGGGGAATCTTTGGGAGATAAGAAAGGAAGTGTTGCTTACCCAATCTCTACCTCTATAGCAATAAATTACTTACTAGAATCACTTATAAATTATTATATAAACAATGTGGCATCCTAGTATAAATATGACAGTAATTTACTGTTTACTAGCAATGAGCCACTGTACCCTGGGAGCATAGTGCCATATGCCACGCTCCTTTGGTACAAAAGCTTTACAAGAGAAAAGATCAGCCATGATCTGATCTCTGACAACCTCTCCCTCATCATCACAATATTCTCCTTTTCTTTCCCTGCCCCCTAAGCTCCAACCTCATTGGTTTTAAAGTCTTTGGCAGGGCACTCCCTCTCCCTACAGCCTTGTTTGCACAGACTTCACATGACTCGTTCTTTACTCTTTAGGTGTTAGCTTAATGGCAGTGCATTAAAGTGCACTCCCTCTAAATGCCCAGTCTTGATATTAGCATCCTTTTCATTGACTTTATGACACCTATCACAACCTGGAACTTATCTTATTAGTTTATTTACTTATGCATTTGTATCATCTACTATAATGAAAGACCTTTATTAAAGGCAATGGTCCCTGTGCAATAAACTCTTATATTTAGCATACTACCATCCGTGCAGAAGGCACATGACAAATGTTATAAACAAATTCCTTAATTACTTGCCAGTAAACATCCTAAGCCACATTATGGGAAGATGAACTGTGCATTGAAGTTTTATTTACCCTACCATGTTCCATATATTGTAAGGGTATGGATTTGAATCTTAGTTTGAGAAGCAGAAAAATTGCAGTGCAGCGTACATAACTGCAAAGTTCCTTTTGAACAGTGTATTTGTTGTTGTCCTGTTAGATATAAAGGGAAAAAACACTCAGACTTAAACAATGGTAGAAAGAACATTTTTGAATTTGAGTGTTATAAAATCTAGGCTTAGTATCTTCTGAAAAATGCTTGTAAATTATTGGCTTCTTTTTGTCATAATAGTCTCAGGATTGAACTATAATGTAAAGATCTTTTCCTACTTTTTGAATCTATATTACAACATTATTCTCCCTCTCTACTGAAAATGGCTCATTCTGAGAGCATTCTGTTTGCACTGTGGATACAGTCAGTGATACTTCCTTTTTTAAAGAGGTTACATTAATTCTCTTGGAATAAAGTCCATAGCACTACCTAATATTGGAAAAACCCAATATAACATAGAGTTCCTGTTCTATTTTTCACTGTTGAAGTCAGGAAATAAAATTATTTTAAAATAGAAATTCATCACTTAAAAAAAGGCATCCTGAAATAGAGGTCAGCACCTACATATTCTTGACTAACATCTGACAACCCTTAACAGCTAAAAAATACACTCTAAGATATTTCCTTTTGGAAGAATAATAGTCAGTCAAGATAATTTTTTAAATTGCATTGTGAAATGAGAATTTAAAATAGTTTTATTTGGAAGTAACTTAGGTATAATGGTTTGAATTTTCATATTTCTTGACAAGGAACTGAATTTTCCAACAGATAGATACATAAAAGAACAGTAAAAATGGAAAACACATGGATTGATTACTTTCTTTCACTGTCCCACCAGCAAACAACATCTAATTTAGGAAATAATATTTCAAACATGTTATGAACATAATTTTAACTAAAAAGAAATTTTATACGTATATATATGAGGTCTGTCTGGAAAAAGTCCAGCCATTGGTAATATAATGAGAAAGGTTTGTGTGACATTGCTGTAACCTGGCAGCCAAGGAGAGAGGACTGGAATGTGCATGCACGAACAATGATGACTTCACTGTACTAGTCAGTGGGAAAGGTAGATGCCATTTAGTGAGCATATGTACTGTGTAGCCATCATATTCAAAATGACTGAGTAGAGTAACTAGCCTGCATCAAATTTTACATTACATTTGAACACTCCTCCACAGAAGCTATTCCAGTGATCCAGGAGGCCACAGCTATGGGCAACTGGTGACTGGCAACTTCATCACAACACCGTGCCTACTCATGCATCACATCATGTCATGCAGAATTTTTTGGTGAAATATCAAATCACCCAGGTAACTCTGCCCCTCTATAGCCCAGATTTGGTGCCCTGAGACTTGTGGTTTTTCCCAAAAATAAAATTACCTTTGAAAGGAAAGAGGTTTCAGGCTGTCAATGAGACTCAGGAAAATACAATGGGCAGCTGATGGCGATTAGGAAAATGTGTGAGGTCCCAAGGTGCCTACTTTGAAAGGGACTGAGGCATCATTATCTTATGGACAATGTTTCTTGGATCTTGTATCTTCAATAAATGTCTCTATTTTTCATAATACATGGCTGGATACATTCTGGGAAGACCTCACATATGGCAGCTATTTTCATTAAGGCGTATTCAACCTTTTCTTGTACAATAAAACAAATACAAAAAAATGAAAGTAGAGAACAGTGAATTGTTGTACAGTGATTATCCTTATAATATTCTTTTATTCACTGTTGTATAGTGAATGCTCTTATATTACCCAGATCAAGAAGTGGAACTTTAGCAGCATCCCAGAAGTCCTCCCATTTGCCAGCATTAATCATGGCTCTTTTCCTTCCAAAAACACCCACTATCCTTGTATAATAATCACTTCTTTGCTTTATACTATGATTTTTTTAATCCTCACCTGAGGATATGCTTTTGGATTTGACAGCGACAGTAAAAGAGAGAGAGAGAGAGGGAGAGAGAGAGATTGGATGCCTGTCATATGTGCCCCAATCAGGATCGAACCTGCAACC
This sequence comes from Mormoops blainvillei, assembly GCA_004026545.1. Classification (NCBI taxonomy): domain Eukaryota; kingdom Metazoa; phylum Chordata; class Mammalia; order Chiroptera; family Mormoopidae; genus Mormoops; species Mormoops blainvillei. The sequence goes on from PVJD01001077.1 coordinate 276,078, forward strand.
TAGGTATGTGCCTTGACCTGAGTCAAACCCAGAACTTTTCAGGTGCACTGGACAACTCTCCAACCAACTGAGCCACCTGGCCAGGGCTGAGTCTAGTTTTTTGAGGTGTAACTCTGCTTAGAATGCAGTCTAACCTAATCTTAAATGATGGGATGATGAATCCTTCATGTCCCGATCTTGTCTTTTGTCTTGTCTCATATATTTTCTCCCTCGCTGCTGTTCTCCAGGGCTGGGATTAATTTTTCTCCTCAAATACACCATCTTGTTCTCGCTTCAGGCATTTGTTCTTTCTGTCCATTCCTCTGGGAAATCTATTTTCCATGATATTTTATTGAACATTAGGTTTCAAGTCAAAAATTGTTTTCTCAAAGAATTCTTCCTTAAAAATCTTTCCTAAAGTATTCCCTGCTGTCATTCCTAGGTTACTTTCTATCCCCATGCCCAACTTTAATATCTATTCCTATGTCAAATTTCTATTTAATATTTTTACCTGTTTGTTTATTGTCACATACTCCTAACATCACAAAAGCTCCATGAAGGCCCATGTCAACTCTTTTCATCACTGTAACTGGCGCAAGAGCAGTTTCCAGCTCATAGCCAAAGTTTAAGGTATGTTTGTTGCATGACTGAACTGCAGTGAAAAAAAAAAGCACATGGTATAGAGTGAATAATTTTGATATGATGTTCTCTTATTATTTGCAATTTCTGATGGAGTTGCATCTCTCCTTTCTATATTATTTTGCTTATTATTTCTCTAACCCTTGGGGTTCTCTTTTTCTTTTCTTTTATTCTATTAGTCTCCCGAAGTCTTATTCTCAGAGCCACCACCTCAAAGTTTTACATAACTTATTTCTACTTTAAACACATTGATATACATGAGATTTTTATGATAGACCAGGTACTCAAAAGCTGATAATGTCTTTAAGTATATTTTAAGTAGGTCACTCACTACTTCTTTTTGTAATCTTTGCCATTGTGAAAACAACAAGCTACCAATGTTTTCATATATTTTAAGAGGAAAAATAATCTGTGCAGATATATCTTGTGTGTTAAGAGATAGGAAGACATTTTTAGGTGACTTATGTGGATAATTACCTCCCTTGAAAGATAACAAGGTTGGCCCTGGAGTAGGTACAGTTAACCAACAGCTATTGCTCCCAGTTGTCCTCGGCAACCCCACTTCCATACCATAAAGGTCTGGGTGATTACTTTTAAAAGAACTGAAATCAACTTAGAATTTCCTGACACTTACTTACTTAGATGCCTATATGTATGTGCGAGTGTATGTAAATTTTTTTCCACTGAAGTCTAATTTGGTTAAGAGACCTCTTCCTCCTCATCATAACAAACAGCCTGGTGTTCCCAAAGGTTAATGCTGAGTGTATTAATCACCTGCTTTAACCTCCCAAGAGTTTCCATTTAATTTAAAATAAAATGTATATTTCCAAAACCTAAAAGTCTTCGTAGGCTGGACGGAGCCAGAAAGAGAGCCACACATCCGTGCATTTTCTATTCCCCAAAGCATTTCCAAATAACCGGCATTTGAGCATCCTGAAAACCTAAAAAATATAAAGTCAAGCAAACCAACTTAGGGAATTTATGCCAAAGTTTGACAAGAAATGTTTTGTAAATGCCAATATGATAGAATAAACTGGAATGTGCGTAAATACATTTCTATATGACATTAGGCAAGTTACTTATTTTTCTGGAGCTAAATTTGTTTATCTGTAAATTGAAAGTTTGTGGAATACTATCTAAGCATTGCAATAGCTAAAATATATATTATCACAGAAAATGATCTTCACAACTAAAGTATTCACAGCAGAAAGGCCTTAGGATGTCTGTGGGTTATGATGCTTTAACAGCTAAAAATAATTTAGTAACAGCATTACATAAAGAACTGCTCATATGGCAAACAATATGACAAAATTTTAATAATGCAGTCTCTTTATGAGCAAATGAAACAAGTTGTCTTGAATAAAACCAAATTTATTTACTTTCCATAAGAATTTAGGATATTACTTATTAAAAAAATAGAAATTTCTGATTGTTATGCGTGTGAGAAAATTTTTCTCCAGTTTGGATTAATGAATTGTTGAGTAAATGTGCCAATGATCCTTATATTTATTATATACTTTGGTGACATTCACAGACTTTGAAAAACTGGAAATATCATAGGAAATAGGAAAACTATAAAGTTAACATTTATGATTTTGAAATGAAATAATCTCTATGATTATGTAAACCTACACTTCAATCATAGTTTTTTATTCCTATCCTAAAAAAAAAAATGATTCTGATCAGTTAAGAGGTGTTGATTTTGACAGAGGGGTATCATGTTTTCATCACCCACTGTGAATTACAGTACTGAGATACCATTACCAAAGGCGGTCATAATTATCAGGAGTAATGACATTTTAAACAGTATTAGTAAATTATTAAAAAATCCTATATAAGGAAGGAATTGGAAGTTATCTTCCAATACTAATTCAATTGGGAAAATAAAGTTTAGCTACCTGATAAAATAGCTTTACACATTAGGAAAGCATGCTGAGGAAAATATACATGTGTTTAAGAATAATTTTGAATAATGAGGATAGAAATAGATGGTAAAAAAAAGACAGGAGGAGAAGGCTCATAATAGAATAAAGAAATGAAATCACCCTTTCTAAGCAAAGATGTTGGTAAGAATATAAAACAAAAAAACAGAATCTGAAATTGATGTGCAGCATAAAGCTGCACCCCAAGCATGAGCTCATACCCCCAAAACCTGTTAACATTCAGTAGCCATTTAAACAAAGTTATCTCCCCTTTCTTCTTTCCTCAAAATTCCTTGTCTAAAGTATAGGTTTGAACATAAAAGATAAGTTGTAGTTGTTTGTTTACTGATTTTTTTCCTCATGTGACATTTTCCAAGGCCGAAATTACTGTCCCTGCTTTTGATTAATGGCCATAATTGTGAATCTACGCACATAGTGTTTAGTAAACGGTTGATGAGGATAATTTTCACTGGTTCTCTTATACCTAGGTTTTTATTTTTCCTGCTTCAATGGGAAGGTAAAAATGAGTTCAGTATTTCAAGCCACTTTTAGACAACATTAAATTCCAACTATTCTCCTGCATTCCAAATTTTGCCACATAGCTTATTTGTAAAACAGGTCTCCCTTTTACAATATTTTATTAACTTGATTAATTTTTCAATTGTTCTGCTTCCTCTATTGTCTGGCATAACAATAAATGATTCTTTTAAGAACTTTTCATTTCATTAGAGTTATTAAATTTTACTTACTTATACATGAATAATATAGTGATAGGATTAATACTCCTATTACTCAGCTTAAAATAGGGTTATTGTGTGTGTGTTTTGCATTCTCTGAAATAGGTACATTTTGTTGTCCTATATAATTTGACATAATTATTGCAAGAAAATCGAATACACAGTCACTGCCTGATTGGTTCAGAAAGTCAAAGGAAAGGAAATGGTTAGGGTGCTTTCACAGGGGCTGTTTATTGCTAACAAATAACAATATGATTTGCTCTTCTCAACAACATCAAAAAGAAGGTACAGGGGCCTATATTAATTATTATGGGAGGAATTTTCAGTTTAAGAGTTATCTAGTGGAAAAAGAACAGTTTAATGTAAAGAATGAGGGTATAAATATTTCATATAAAGCAGTGAGAGTTACATTATGTGGATTTTATAAAAGTGCACTTTAAAGAGGTGGTATGGAGATAAACTTAAAATTTCAGTCATTCAATATCTCTACAGAATTATGCCACTGTTTAGTGGACTGCCAATTTTAAATTTTCATATACAAATTATTTGCTGAACACCATGATAGCTCTGTAACTTATTAACTTACAAGACTTAATAGCGGGAAGTAGTGCATTGAGGTTGAACTGTGACCTTTCGATAAGAGGATGGCATCCCTTCATAATAAGCTCTTATAGCCAGCTGACCTAAAACATGCCATTATAAACAGATATTTGGTAACTCTTAAACTTTTAACATATTCATAAAATACGTGTGAATTATTTTTCATTTACCCCCAGATAATTATTCAGTTCTCATTTGGCTGGGATCATTTAACATTGTATAATAAGAAATTAACTATAGTATGCCAGCACATTGTTAACCCCAAATTTATTTGTATAAAAGAAATAGTCTTGATTGTTTTCTATATTAGTTTGAGAGTATATGTCAGGAATCAATCATTTAAATTAAATGCTGATTTTTATGTTGTGTGTATGTTTGTTCATAATTTGTACTCCTGACATCTATTGCTGAGTTTCTATGGAGATTTCTGTTAAAATTAGGATTTTTTTCTTTTTTTTGCTATTTTAGAGTCATACCAACATAGCTTTCTCTAGTCAATCAAGATGAAATACTAGTAGAGGGGAAACTAAGTACAGCTGGTAGAGTAAATTCCGTCTCAGTTAAAATTGGTAAGCAGCTGAATATGATCTCTACTATCAAGTTTGATAGCCTCCATCCATATTTAAATGACAGCTTAAAGGAACACATTAAGAAATCATTTGTTCCTGGGATATATATGCTGACAGGGTATTTTGTTTAAATGATAATTTTAAAATATTTTTATTAGAAAAGCAAAATGTTTCTCACAGAGAAATCAAAGCAGAGAGATAAGCAAAAGAAAAAGAAATAATAATTTATTTTTACCACAACTCATTGTTAAAACCATGAGTAATCAAACTTTGTATGTGAATTATACCATAACATGTTTTTGTAACTTTCATTTTTAAAATATACCAGAGAACTTGTCAATGCCAGTAGGTATATTTCTGCAACAGCACTTGTAATTGTTTCATGACATTCCAGCGTCTAATATCTCATATATCTCACTGATTTCCCATTTTGATATAATTTCTAACTTTCAAATTTCTTTCTCTCTCTCCTCCTTCTGTCCTCTGTCCCTGTTCACCTTCTCTCTTCCTATAAACTAGCATATATACATATATATAAAAATTATATTTTACTGAGTTATATGAAAATAAGTTAGAGAAACCATACCCCTTTGACCCTAAGTACTTTAATGTGTATTTTCTAAGAATAAAGATGTTATCTTTTATAAAGTGCAATTTTGAAAGTTAAAAGCATTGCAATGATATAAAATTATTTTCTAAATCATAATCCATATTTAATGCCATCAATTGTTTCAGTAATTTCTTTTATGGTTATCTTTTCTAAACCAGGATCAAATTAAGAACCTACATGGATTTAGTTGTCAGGGCTCTTTAGTATCCTTTATTCTAGAATATGTTCTCAGCAATTTCTTGTTCTCCATTGCTGACATTTTTGAGTGCCAGGAACAGTTTTCAAAGTGTCCTTCAATTTGGATTTGCCTCTTTCCTTGTGATTAAATTTACATTTAGTACCATTGGTAAGATTAATAAGTAAGTGGTATGTATGTCAATGTGCATCTTATAAGGCATTTTAATTTACTTATAAGACATTGATGACATTTTTTCTAATAATGGTGATTTTAGATGATTCTTTTTCAGTGCTATTCTCCAGGTTTCTCCACTATAAAGTTACTATTTTCCATTTGTAACTAATAACTAATTTAAGAAGAGGTCATGTAAAAATCACATTCCTTAGGAAAAAATTCATCCATTTGTTTTTAATACATAATTACTGCTTTTTATTAGTTGGCATTCTACTGTAAGAAAACGCTTTTCCATCTCTCTACTTATTTGTCTCAATATAGCTCATGGTTAATTAAATTACCCAATGAGTTTTGATCACTATCATAATTTTTTTAATGTTTATATTGTCCTAGAATTGGTCAGTGGGAATCCTGTATCTTTTTGACATGCTCTCATGATTTGTAAATTCATATTTTGATGACATCATTGTAGATTCACATACAGTCATAAGAAATAATATAGAAAGATTCCATGGCCCTGGCTGATGTGGCTCAGTAGATTGAGCATCGACCTGCAAACTAAGAGGTTGGCAGTTCGATTCCTGGTCCAGGGTACATGCCTGGGTTGCAGGTCAGGTCCGCAGGGTGGGGCGCGTGAGAGGCAAACACACATTGATGTTCCTCTCCCTCTCTTTCTCCTTCCCTTCCTGTATCTCTAAAAAATAAATAAATAATATCTTTTAAAAAAATTCCATGTATCCTTAACTCAGTTGCTCTCTCAATGGTAATATCTTTCAGAACTATGGTACAATAATTACAACCAGGATATTAACATTAATATAATCTACCATTTATATTCAGATTTCCCAGTTTTATTTGTACTCATTTGAGCGTGTATTTAGGTCTACACAATTTTGTCCCATGTATATTTTACAAAACACAAGCACAACAATAAAAGTACTAGAAATTTCCATCACCACAAAGACACCTTGCCATTTTATAACTACCTTCACCTCTCATGCCACCTTGGCTCTAATCCCTGGCTAACACTAATCTCTTTTCCATTGTTAAAATTTGTCTTTTAAAAGCTAATGCATATGAAATGATACCGTATGCAAACTGGTAGGACTGGTCTTTCCATTCAGCACAATTCCTTGGGAATTGATTCAAATGATTATTTCTTTTCATTGCTGACTTGCGTTCTGTATGTATGTAACTATTTAACCACCCACTTGTTGGAAAACATCTAGGGTGATTCCAACTGTTAGCTATTACAGATGAAACTTCTATGAACATTAATGTATATATAGATTTTTATGTGAGCATAAGTTTTATTTCTCTGGGATATATATCCAAGCGTGCAAATGCTATGTGGTATGGATATTGCACGTTTAGTTTTATAAGAAACTGCCAACAGTTTTCCAGGATGGCTGCACAATTTTACATTCCCACTAGCAATTTATGAGTGATTCACCTTCTCTGCATCCTTGTCATGATTTGGTGTCATTATTACTTTTTATTTTAGCCGTTCTATAAGTGGGTGGTAATGTCTCATTTTGACTCTAAATTGCATTTTCCTGGTGACTAATAAAATTGAACATCTTTCCATGTGCTTATTTGTCCTCTGTGTACCCTCTTCATCAAAATATCCATTCGTCTTTTGCTCATTTTCTAATTGGATTGTTTGTTTTTCTACTCAAGTTTTGAAGGTTCTTTATACATTCTAGACACTAGTCTTTGGTCAAAAATATGGCTTGTAAATATTTTTTTCCCAATCTCTAGCTTGTCTTTTCGTGCCAAATAGCTTGTTGTTTCATTCTCTTCACTTTGGCTTTGACAGAGCAAAAGTTTTCCATTTTTATTGGGTTTATATTTTCAATATTTACTTTTATGGATAACAGTTTTGGTAACAAATCAAAGACTCTTTACCTAGTCCTAAATCCTGAATATTTTCTCATATCTTTTTATATAAGCTTTATATTTTACATCTATGATTCATTTTGAGTTTAATTTTATATAACCATGACATTTAGGACACCTTTCTTTTCTTTCTTTTTCTTTTATTTTTACAGTGAATACCCATTTGCACCAGAACCATTTGTTTAAAAACCTAGCCTTCCTCATTTGACTTGCTTTTTGTAAAAAAAAAAAAAAAAATTTAATGGAGGATATTTGTGTGGGTCAATTTCTGGACTCTTTTATTTTATTCCATTCATATGTATAGATATACTTCTACCAATACCACACTGCAGTTTCTTGATTAATGTAGTTACAGAATAATCTAAAAATATTGGGTAAAGTAATTCCTTCCATTTTATTCTTCTTTGTAAAGATAATTTTAGCTTTTCTAGGACCTGTACCATTCCATATAAATTTTAGAATGTATCTATGTTTACAAAAATAAAATTTTGCTAAAATTTTTATAGAAAATGCATACTCTCACTGGTAGAGCATGAAAGTTCCCATTTCCATATAGCTTTATCAATAAGCGTTATAGGTTTCTAAGTATGTACTGAGTTGTACAAGTAAAAGTGGTCTTTGGTAGACTTAATTTGCATATATTAAATTATTACTGGGATCAAATATTTTCTATATATTTATGCATGTTACATATTTATTCTTTCTAAATTCTTATTCATGTCAATTGGCAGTTTTCCACATCAGTGTTCATCTTTCTATTTTTGATGTATAAGAGCTCTTCATATATCTAAAACCTTTATTACACATTAAATTCCTATTTGTTTTTCAAATTTCAAACTTTTCCATTCTGTTTCACCAATCAGTTTGTCAATTCCAATGCCAGTAAGTGTCTAATTTAATCCCTAAAATTGTATAATATATTTTAATATTTGGGTTGAAAGTCTTAATCTGAAGCAAATAATAACCAAAGGGCATGAACAAAATTATGCTACCATTTTAAGCGCTTCTGAAATTCAATCATATGCAAATTAAAGCCTTCACTTTTTTTATACTTCACTTAAGGCTAAATCATTCCACCAACACCTTCATTTATATTTCAGCACAATAATTCCAAAAATAATTCAACTGTTTACTGAATGCATTACAGAGATGTAACATCTAACACTGCAATATTAGAAATTTTAAAGATGACATGGCACTACATAAAGTTATCTTACCTCAGGTCAGTCAGTACTTGTTCTAGAATTCATCTAGATTTCAGTCTATATTTCATGTGCAAGTAAAGTCAATTATGAGGAAGGTATAAAACACAGAAGCTGAGAATTATCTCTGAAATCATCATAAATACCAAACAAAATGAATGCTGAATGATAATCTCTATTACTATTATTCACTGCCATTTACCCTGAGAGTCTGTTTTTGGCAGAAATTATAACAGCTAAATACAAGCAAATTGAAGCCCTATACCTGACTCTAAGTCCTACATCAAACATCACCTATGTACAGATGGATGAAGCTGTAGCAATCAACCGTGAAGGTGTTCTCGACTGACAACAGCAGGATATTTATAAACTGCACAGTTAGAACATCTGATATCTTATTTCCCAAGTAATCTTAAACTGCAAAGTAAAGAAAACAGTAACTCTTTTTCTGGCTATTGTAACTGCTAAACTGGAATTATCTAGCTCAGGTGTACCAACAGATGATATCAGAACCATGCCCCCCAGAACTCCCACTTGCTTATTGCAGTGTTTGTTCTTGTTGTTCAGCAGGTGTTAATTGTGTTTAGCAAAGGTTATTGTGTAATCTTAGTGCTTTTTATCTTGTTTTTCTTTTGATATCTTTTTATGCAGAAAAATCGATGTGGAGTTCAAATTCACTCCTGGTACTTTGTCAAGAGATTTATTTTCTCTGAGGCTCAAATTTGTTATAAGAAAAATACAAATATATAAACTTGTTGTGAAAATTAATTGAAGTAACACATGGAAAATGCCTAGGATAGTGGTTGGAATATGCTGAGTGCACCAAAATATTGTCATCTGGTAGAGTTCTCATTTCATAGCTATTAATTGTTTTGAGGTAGGACAATGCCAGATTTCTTTATTTTTCCAAAACAAAGCAGTACTGACACATTGCAGCCCCATTTCCTGCTGCTAAATAGACTTCTCACACCTCGGAAATCCTAACCAGGTCCCTGGAGCCCTTCAGTATACATAGCACGTGGCCTCTACTGATCTCCTGGCCTCCAATGATTTAAACAATATCAAAGTGGCAGAAAATACTAGGTCAAACATCATTTATTTGGTCCTATTGATATGCTTAAAAGGCAGACTAGTTATTAATTATCACATTTCATTAAAAGTAACAAAATCCGCAGGAATGGAGTGAGAAGCAGGAGCTGCTAGACAGCAGGTTCTGAAAAAGAGGCCGACTTCACATGTCCACTCTAACCTGGGTTTCTTCTGAAGTACAGTTTGAACAAGAAGCAAAAGAACAGGGACAATGAGAGAATATTTGAGCTACCTTGTTGTCAACTAAAGACGCACAAGAAGGAGGGAAATTCACGTGCCTTAGCAAGTCTCAGCCTGTGACCAGAATGAACAACATGCAAGGGGGCTCAGTCATTACTTCCAGCATCTTAGCTGTCAGCTATTATTGGAGGCACCCAGGTGTGCACAAGGATTACTGGACTGGTGGTATAGCTATGCCATTTAATTTCTGTTTGACTTGCGTGCATCCTTTGGAGAACTGAGAGCTAGACCAAGCAAATTGCTATCCATGGTCCATTTGATCCCTAAATGCCCTAATTGTTGACTTAGCTCAGTCACAAGTTGTGGAGGGAAATAGGTACTCTGGCTGAGAATGTATTTATTGATTGATTTCATGGGATTTTAAATTTTCATTTTTATTTAGACAATTAAATGAGATAAAGAGAAAGAATTAATGTTTTTGAGCAAGACCACATACCTGCCTATTTGATGAGGATATAATCAAGTGTAAAATAAGATATGGTCCCAACTCAGAGGAGCTTACCATTGTGTTGAGGACAAACATGGGAATAAAAAAATTGAATATAAATAGTGGTGCATGATGTTATGAAACCTTATAATAAACATTTTCCATTGTCATAGAGTACAGAAAAGATTTTCCTGAGGAAGAGACAGTATTTGAGAATCTGAAGGATAAATACTAGTTCACTACAGATACAGGAGGAAGCTTAACACCTTAAAATATACTAAAAGGAAGCCCACTGTGGCTGGAGTGGGGGTAGGTTAAGGTATAAGGAGAGGGGTAATCAGGTCAGACCATCATTCATCAGTCACTCACTTATTTGCTCATTTGTTCAATATATATTGAGGACTAATTGGATTGCTTTTTAAGTGTTGGGACTAACTAGAGCAGTAAACAACTGAAAACTTCTCTCAGTAAGAAAACTCGAGGTAATATTAACTACTTCAGAGAATTAAATCAGGCTGAAATGATGGATATTGCAAGTTTTCAAGTGAAACTGAATGTTCAAGAACAAAGACGGTTTCTTGAAGAAGTGATATTTCATGGAGGAAAAAAAGTAAGAAAAAGCTATTCATCATGAGAAGAAAAACATTTCATGCAGAGAAACAGCTTGTGAATGACCTTAGGAAAGTAACAAGCTTTAGTTACAAAGTACGAAGAAGAGTGCAATGTGGCTGAAGCTAATGAGCTCAGTGAAAGTGGACCGACGGTGCTGGAGAAGGAGGCTGGAGCTAGGTCAGTCCATTCAAGCCAGTCTTCTCATGGAGTCCTTCCGTGACATCTAATTCCAATCCTCGTAGAAAGAAATGTGTTCATAAGGGTCCCCCAGATCTGCTTCTATATACAAGTACAAGTTATAAGCAGGCCAACGATGACATGTCTCCCACCGTTTTCTCCTTACTAACTCCACAGCAGCCAGGTGTGTTTCCCTAACAGTGGGGGTGTATGCTTAGCCTCAGCGCCTTTGCCCTGACTGGTCCCTTTACTTAGAATGTCCCTCTTCCCAATTTCCGCATGACTAATACTCTCAACTCCTGCGAACGTTCAAGTGTCAGTTCAAGTGTCAGTTTACCTATCATGACCATGCTGTGTAAATTTACAACCTCCCCACACATCCCCCATACTCCTTATTCTCCTTTATTTTTTTTAAATAAACAGATTATTAAAGAATAGTTACTGATTTGAAGAAAAATTCAGAGGACAAAAGTTGAGTTCCCAAGAATTCCACACCCAGGTTCCCCTCCCATTAGCAGGGGAACATCTTACACTAGCATGGTACATTTGCTAAGAACCAATGAACCAATACCAATATAGTGTTATGAACTAAAGTCTATAAAATACTCAGATTTTCTTAGTTTTTACCTAATGTCCTTTTTTCTATTCAGGACATAATCAGGATACCAGGTTCCATTTATGTTATGTCTCTTTAGGCCCCTTTTGGCTGTAAAAAATTCTCAGACTTTCCTTGATTTTGTAGCACATTTGTCAACTGGGATTTCTCTGACTTTTTTCTCATTATTCATTTGGAGTTATGTATTTTTATGGAAAGACCATAGAGGTAAAATGGCATTTTCATCACATTTTATCAAAGGTATATACTACCTACATGACTTAACCACTGTTGATGTTACCTTATTCACATGACTGTGTTAGTATTTGTGAGGTCTCTTCACCAGGAACCCCCCCCCCCTTTCTATTTTGTACTCTTCAGAAGGCGATAATGATGTACAGCTCACAGTTAAGGTCTGGGGAGTTATGTTCCACTTTCTTGAGGTAGCACATCTACAGAAAATGTTTGAAATTCTGCACAGGTATGTCCTCTCTCCCTTATTTATTTATTTAATCATTAAATTTTTTATTTATGTCATCATTTATATTTCAATACCATTTTATTTATTTTGGCATTCTAGTTGTTCCAAATTTGGACATGGGGAACTCTTTTAGTTGGTTTCTATATCCCTTTCTTTGACATTTCATCATCGTCTTGTCTTCACTTTTCTTTTCTTGGTTTTTTAAAGCACTTTCTTACATTCTAGCATTCAAAGATACACCAAGCTCATAGTGTATATTTGCTGTCTCAATCTAGAATCACTCATCTCTCCAAGGGGTCCGGGTTCCTCTCATTATGAAATGATATCAGAAAACAAGTTCTGAGTGTTAGGTATATTCATTGTTATTGGGATCTTGTTTCTAAGCCCTTTCAGCTAACAGAGCAAGGAAATACCTCTCTGTATATACACAAAACTATAAATATTTCTATATGTAGCCATCTGTATTTATATTAAGCTAAAAATAAAATACTGAGTTTGTTTTGATGTTTCCAGCTCTAAGTTCTAATCCATTACCACATGGATCATTCTCAGTTCTTTCTTGTGCTTATTTATAAACTTCCATTCCTACATGAAAAACCTGACACCCATCATCGGCCATACACTTACTTGATTTGTCAGTTGCAGTACACATTTCTAGCTATGTTCATGATTTTAACCCACACCCCCCTAAAAATGACTATCAATTGGAGTCCTGTACTTATGTATGGTTTCATTGGTCCTTATTCTTACAGACCCTACTCATTTCCAAAGTTATGCAGACCAGCACCACTTTCTCCCACACAGTCCCCCTTTCAGGAAGGTCACTGCATATATTTTTAATACAGTTAAATCATTTTATCACACTCCGCATTCTACCCTGGGACCACTTGACTTCCAAATTGATTTTCCTTAAATTTGCATATATTAAGTTTCAACCTTTCTTCAGTAAAGTTCCATGGATTTTCAAATGAATATTGCCACATATCCACCATTACATCATCATTCCAAATAATTTTTTAACTTTCCTCTTTTCAAGTCCCTGACAACGAATAATCTCCTAAGCATTTAAGAGCATCTCTTTTAAGCATCTCTTAAGCATTTCTATAAATTTGCCTTTCCCATATTTCAAATAATTAAAATTATACAATTTGTAGACCTTTCAGGTTGACTTCTTTCACTTAGTTTTATGCATTTACATATCATCCATGTCTTTGCAAATCTTACTGGTCATTTCTTTTAAGCATTCAATAATACTCCAGAGTATGGATGTACTGCAATGTATTTTTCCAGTCTCTTATTTAAGAACACCTTGGATCCTCCTAGTTTTTTATCATAATGAATAAAGATGCTACAAACTTTCATGTGCAGATTTTAGTGCAAACATAATTTTTCAATCAGTTCAATAAATACTTACAAGCACCAATAATGGTGACAGGATTCAATTAAATATAAAAAGAGTAAGACAAAGTGTTAAAATTGTTAAATAATTAATGACAGGGTATAACTAGAGTAAGGTAATTTATAACAGAAGTGAGACATTTAAACAAGAAGGAAGGGGAATGGTTTGGAAATAATACTAGAAACAGTTTTTTATCATGGCTACTGTTTAACTTTTCACAATGCTTAAATTAATTAAATGTAAATTCTGCTCTATACATCATGTGAAAGAACTATAGTTCTATCTTATTGATATCTAGAAGATAGTGTGTTATTTATGAGTTATTTTAAAAATCAACAAAACTAATTCTAGACATATATTTCTTTTTTTGATGTGAACATACAGACTATTTTTCTTCCTATCTGATAGTAACAAGTCAGCGACCAAAGGACATTGAGAGAGTAATTTTGAAATACACAAAGGGAGTTCAATTGCATATGAAGAAAATACTGGTAATATTTCCAATTTGGGTTTTCTCAACAATTCCTACCAAAAAAAAATATGTGCATGGCATAGGACCCTATTATCATAAGAAGTTAATAATTACTGGTAAAGATGAATGTGGACTGCTGTCAAGATGGCTGTGACTTTGTGATCTCAAATACAAGAAAACATCCAGCCTTATAATTTATTTTCCTCAGAATTTATTTTCCTCAGAATTTCCTAGAATTTTTAGTACAGAAATTTCTTTCCCAGGACTGCAAGGGCAAGTACGAGGACAATCTTGATTAGCAATGGCTAAAAGCCCATCAGACAAAAAGGACCAACTGAAACTGCTAAAGCACCTAAGAAAAGAGACAAGACAATGTTTCCTCACAGAGATTACTTAAAGGAATTACTAAGGCATGCCTATGCTATCCAGACACAGTATGCATAAAATGTCCATGGAACATTCTTGTTATAAGATGCTATGTAGATTTTAAAATCCCATTGTAAGAGATATAAAAATATTTTGACATAAATTGATAGATAAAAAAGCAAATTTAGGAAACCATATGTGGTATATTTTCTAAAAGACAAGGCTATAGACTGTATCAGTTGTAGTTCATTTCCTCGTAGCTCCAGATCCACGCATCACTGCCCTACTTGTCACAGTGGAGCTAGGTGTTATCTTTCCATTGTCAGAAGAGGTGCTGGAGGGACACTGCAGGATGAAAGGGGTATCTTGATGATTTCCTTTTGTTTTTTCTCAGTTTCCTTCAGCAATCCACTCAGCAGAGTTCACCTTCCTGTAGTACACTAGTCTTGGTCGACCATCAGGAAACTAGCTGAATCCCAGGGTAAACCAACTGCTTCACCATCTACTGGACTGCAGTCCTGCCTTTTCCAATGGAGTATGAATGTCATCCTTAGAAATGGGGGCCACATTCAAGTTTATGCTGTCCTTGGCTACTTTCCCTCAGGTCTAGGCTCTTCATTAGACTTCTGCTTATTCCCTTTTAGTAGCTCATCTCCTCTAAATAGTTAATTAATCTTTATAGTAAACTTTCCCTGTTCAGATTACAAAGCAACTGTGGGTTCTCTCTTCTGACTGGACCATTATTTTCATGCACGCACACACACACACACAAATACACGCATGCACAGATACATACACAGAGGATTGGAAAGTTATGTTTGAAACAATAGCAATAACTATTTTTGGATCCTTGGTTTTAGGATGCTGTTTATTCTCTTCTCTCTATATTTTTTCTATTGTTTAAATTCTATATAAGAAACAAATTATTTCTAAAAATCTGAAAACACAGAACAATTTTTAAATGGTATTAGTAAATTCTTCTAAATTTAGAAAATAAAATGTATGCAGTATAGTTAAACCATGTTGGCAATCTTAACTCTAAAGAACTTAGGTTGGGAGAATTTTTTTAACCATCCCAGTTTTATACTGTATTTTTAAAGGCTTAAAATAAGCAAGAAAGAAGTAAAAGAATGAAATGAATTCCATGAAAGTTCAGACACATGATATTGCAATTGTCATTATAAGCTAATTGCTATTGCAGACAAGAAAAGAAAATGTGGAATTACTTTTACAAACTTGTCCTGGATAAAAATTGCTCTATTTAGTGCCCTTTAAATGGAAAGTGACAGAGTATAAACCGACCAGACAGTACAGTGGATGTGTTATCAGCATGCTGACGTGGCCTCCTTTGCCTGTTCTCTCTGAGTTAATGTCATCAGACACAAGGTGATTTAGAACATTCTTGGTAATAATGGAGAGGCTGAAAGCAGATGTGTAGATATTTTCAATGCCTTTTTTCTCTCTGAAGGTCTGTTCTTTGGTTAAAGCTATACTGTGGGGACAATCAGTATGTTACAGAATATAATAAAAATGAATGTCAAGAGAAGATTACATGACAGTGGGGGAAAATATTTTTATTCTTCTAAAAATGGATTAATTTCCAATAAAAGTAAAAATGAGTGTGTTAGTATGTGCATATATGCAAATATATACATATATGTGTGTGTATGTGTATGTGTATAATATCCGCAAAATCAGAATATCACTAAATATATTGAATCACACTTGCTCATCCATTAAATCTACAAATGAAATGTGCTTGTATAACAAAACTGGCTGCATTCAAGCAATGATTATATATTGCACTTTTATCTATGTTGCTTCCCAAAAATTTCTCTTACATAAATTTGCCCTTGGTTGTATCACAGCCCCTTCACTTGCATTGTGCCTTGGCTTGCATTCCAACAAGCACACTAATCTAAACACATAGGAACTTTGTGTGTGTGTACATGAGTGGCCAGGCCAGGCAGAGCTCCAGCAGAGCCTGAACCAGTCCTGAACAGTGAAGAAAGGACCTAAAATAAGTTTTCCTGCTTCCTTCTGATGTGGTCTCAAATCAGTCTTGCATCTTTACCTGGTATCCTAAATGCCTGAAACCAGAGCATGTCTGCTTCTTTATTTCCATATCTTCTTGGGAAAGTTTGCTTTTTTTAAATTTTTTATTTTATTGCTTACCAGTAGCTGGACCTGTCAACTCATCAGAGAGAGTAAGATCAGTATAGAATTTTTCCTTTAGCTACAATTATTTAAACTCCACTTAACTTCTTCCAGCATCGTAATCCACCCGTCATCCAAGGCAGGAAGGTGCCTGCAGCTATGCTAAATAAGCTCTTCGTTTTACAACTTATACTCTGTTTTATTATTTTCATATAGTCATTATCAAAGGCTTTCTTTCATATGCTGACATTTTAATCTTTTACTCTTCAACTTGCTGTATTTCCCTTTTTTCCCACTCAGATGAGTCCCAATAGACAAAGTCTGAATTATCTTTTATATCTATGGTACCTTATTTTTTATGCTTATAAAATCCAACTTAGTTGAAAAACTTGAAAGTCACCATTATTACACCTCTTTTATCAATTATCTTTAAATCATTGCCTTTGCTTCAATTAGCTACCCTCACAACTCATGGTTCATTTAGTCATGTTGAAGTCTGAAGATTTCTTCCTTGGAGACTATTCTTATCCCTGGATGTTCTTTAATACATTTTGTTGTTGTTGATTTTTTAAATTTTTCTTTTATTGTATATTTTTCATTACCATTTATCCCCCTTATAACCTCTTCCACCTCCACCCACTCCCTAACCCTGCCACAGTCACCACACTGTTGTCCATGTCCTTGAGTCCTTTTTCTCTTTTTTGGGCTCAATCTCTCTACCCTCAATCCCCACCCCAGGGCCATCAGGCTGCTTTCTATCTATGAGTCTATGGTATATTTACACCTTGGAATACTACTTGGTCATAAAAAAGAAGATTTTACCCTTTGTGACAGCATGGATCAACCTGAAGAACACTATGCTAAGTGAAATCAGTCAGTCAGAGAAAGATAAATGCTGTATTATTTCAGACTCTGTGATGTTCTTTGATGCATGTTTAATCTCAAACATACTAAACACAAATTCTAAACATAATGTTTATTGTCAAACTTGGCTACAAATAGATTAATTTGGGAACCTGTGGAGGCTTTATAGAGAATATATGACTTAAGTTGGATGTTGTGAATGGATTTGGATAAATTCAGAGAAGGGTGAAGGAGATATTAAAAGTTAAGGAAATAATAGTGACAAATGACAAATGCACTGAGTATACTTAGCTTAGCATTACAGAAAAGACATAGACATGTTTGACTAGAGTATGTATATTTGAAAATTATGAAAAAAGAAAATAAGGTGGCAAAATCAGATGAGCCTATCTGCCTCTTGCCCCATTTTGATCACTCCTAATGAAACAAACATCAGGTGAATTAAAACAGTGATATGAAAACTGGTATCTAGAACTACCATTGAAGGATATCCTTGAAATGATCAACTAAGCACACAGAAACATATTTTCATCAGTGCACAAAAGTAAAAATAGTTTCATATACATGACAGAAACATTAATAATTTGGTTATTAAAATGCATAGAAAACCAGATTTGTAGAGACATAAAATAAACTCTCACTTTCACTTAGGTTAAAGAAGGTCTTGGAAAGAAGAGAAGGGCACCTTAATAAAATCATATTCTGAACCCTTATTTGGAAGAGCAAACATAGCTCTGGGACATGCAGGCTAAGAAGCGGCAACTAGCATGTGTTGTGAAGATTTGTTTTCATTAAGAAAGTGACTATACTAAGCAGTAAGCCTTCAGGGCAAAGCTTCCTGTGAGAGTTGATGATTAATGAACAAATATCTAAGTCATAGAAGCCCACCCCTCACTTCCCACACATGCACGCCTACAACTCTGCAACCAAACTAATACAACACATGCAATTCCAAGGTACTGTAATGAGACAATTTGGGATTGCTCTCCAAACTCTGTCACTCACAGAGGGATTTGGCAATTTAACTTTTTAATATAGAATTTTTTATTATAAAGGGAGTATGCTAAGCTTTGAATGTATAAAAAAATTTGGGCAGAACATCGAGGTCAAATTTTTTCTTGTGTCTTTCACATTAAAAAATCCAGATGAGAGATATATTACTTTTGAACTTTCATAGGTATTTAATATTTTTCCAAATGTTTTTTATTTATTTTTGTTTTTTTATTGTTGTTTGAGCACAGTTGTCTCCACTTTCCCTCCTCCACCCTCCCCCACCCCACTCTGATTTTTCTTATTTGTAAATGGGAATCACTAGCAAAGTATCTACCTTATGAGTATGTTGTGAAGAATAAGTAAAATAATGCAGATAAAGCACTTTTTAGATCCTAGAAGGTAGAGCTATACTCACACGGAACATGGATATAGTGGAAACACTTCCTTACAGAGTTATCTTAGAGAATGCAGCGTTATCTTAGTGATGCACGACTTATTCCGAGGGTGAGAGACCACCAAGTCTAGAAAGGTGCTGTGGCATGCAACCTGCACCTCCAAACTTCATCCTGACAACCAGAGCCTGCCGTAAGAAAATTTCAGTTTAGTAAATATTCCCCTGGAGTGGGGGTCCAAGGAAGGAGCTAACGCATACAATCACAGTAACTGCCACTCTAGGAAACAGACATTTTTTTTTTTACTATAAGCCAAAGACATTTATACATCACAATAAAGCTGTGGTTTATGCAGTACTAGAACTTGAGAAGTTAAAGGAAGTTTGCTGAAAACTCAAAAGAGACATAAGAGCTTATAAGTAGAGACAGAAAATATAATAGGCATGGGTTTAGATATTTAAACTATACAATCAATTTAAGAAAGGACTGCCTAAAAGAGATACTAATCGATCAACATAAGAATTAAATTAATAAAGAAAATAATAATAAAGGGATGAAATAATAATGAGAATAGTAATAATAGATAAAAATAAGTAATACAGTAGCAAATATATGTTTAGATAGATTTAACAAACTTACATTTCAAAAACTGGGAGATTAATACTGAAATCAGTGACAAGATTTTACATTATTAGATACAACTGAGTACAGAAAGAAACATACAGTAAATTTTATTATATTAGTGATATTTGACTTTTAAAATTTTTTGTATAAAATATGAAAATATTAAGATAGTTTAAAATACAATTAACAAGACATTAAATATTATGGAGGTTATGTGAAAATTCTGAGAAAAATAAAAGGAAATAAGGTAATATAGAAGGGAACAAAGAATTTGCTTGGCAGAAGATATGTTTAGGGGAGAGAAAGGTGAAAAAAGAATGAGGTGATACTTGTCTATAAGTTCTAGCAAGTTTAATGTAGACTATATAAGCCTGTTTTCAAAAACACTGGACAAAGAGATGGTTCATTCATAGAAATAAACAGGAAGAGACAAGAAAAAACTAAACAGAAAGCTACAGTAGCAGTATTTAATTCCTGTGAGAAGCAGATATACCATTGCACTACAGACACTGAGCTGCACAATAGTCAGGGTAAACTGGTACGGAATTCAGAGGAAAATAAAATATAATAAGAATAAAAAATGATGTTAACTCCTGGCAGGAAGAAGTTGTAAAGCCTCTGGTCTGGGATTCACCCCTTCTTTTACAGGAGTGTTGCTTGCAGGGTAGGGGAAATCAGATAACCTGGTGTAACCTTTTTGTCAACTGGACCTCTGGGAATACAGGCTAATGCTGTTTGCTGTAGGAAGAGATCTTATAGTTGAATTGCCCCTAACAAGACATCCCTGCCTAAGGATTCCCATTGGTAAATAGTACTCAGAATCTGTGCGGTATGTTTCCCTGAGGAGCTGCACAACTCTGGGGTTAAGACTGGAGATGGTTCATAATGGAAATGCTCCCACAGTGGGAAATGATACTATGAGCTTTATCTGTGGATCATGTCACTTATTCTGGAACAGAGGTACATAACCAGTGCAGGACAGGTTCTGAGGAGCTCACCTTGATGACCCAGAACTATCTGCTTTGAGCTTTTTGTTTTCTCGTATTCTTCACAGTAATATTAAAACTTGATATTGGGTGAGATCTTTGACCCATATGAGTCCAATTTGATAATATTATCTGTGTGTTAACTCAACTATGGATGACCTAAAATAAAGGCAGTTGAACTTGAAGGTAGATGAACTTCAAGATGATAATGGGAAAAAGACCAGAAAATGTACAGTTTCAGGGCAGTTATAAAAATAAAAAAAAGCTAGAATCTACAAAGAGAAAAGCTTCATTGTGTTCCAGTATGTAAGTTTGTATCAATTCCACTACCGGGTGAACACTCACACCCACATTCAAAACCACTCTCAATTATTAAGTTTTTTAAGTGTTAATTATAAATGTGATAAAACATTAACTTATTTTAGGAAGACACTGTAAGAGAATAGCTCTCAGGCAAAGGGAAAAGATAAAATTAAACATATTTCCCATTTCAGCTTCCTTTTCCCCAGTGATAGGATACTGGAAACTATGGTTTTATGTGAGGTAGAAAAATTTAAGAAGAGAAATGAAAAATTGAAGTTATAATAGATTTCTGAATATTTTTTGTTGTGCTCTAATGGGCACTTAACCGTTTCTCAGATCAGACGGAATGTAACTAATAACACATAAAATATTGTCCTCCCAATGTCCCCTTTATTACTTCAGGACCCCCAAAGCACCAAGATCACTGAGAGAATAAGTCCTAATAGCCAAAACACCAAATTTGTCAAAGGCCATACCAGTATTAACTATAGGAGTTACCAGAGATATTATTAGCTGCATTTCAAATGAAAGGGAAATGAGACACACAGGAATTAAATAATTTGCCATGATACATAGAAATGAAGATGCGATTTCAACCAGAAATGTCTGATTAAAAAGTCCTTGCTTTACATAGCCTCTCCACATTCCTCCTAGCCTTAATGAGTTACATTTTGAAATGTCTTGGGGTACAAAAATAGGCACAGAACAATGCCAATTAGAGCAGAATGTGTAATTTCACAACTATCATTGCTTTCATGGGTATATGCAAGCTTCGATGAGTAAATAAATCTTAGAGATTGATTCCCAGTCCAGAATATATTCTATGAGCCAATCATTGTTAATGTACATATGTTAAGCGATTCACAAGAATTCAAACAAATGTGAGCCAAACATTCTATTCCACTGAAAAGTCCTTATTGGGAACTTGCAATTATATGCTAGTTATTCAGATAAATTGCTTAGATTCTCCCATCTGAACTCTAGCAAATCATATGAACGTTGGAAAGAAATCCTAGGGTCTTCATTTACCAATTTACCAGATTGTTATTTATTTTGTACACATACCACTTCCATAAATAGTAGAAAATTCATCCTATTATGTACATTAAAATATAGCAATACAATAAAGATGCATTCTACTAAATCCTGTAGCTACTTTATTTTATGTGGAACTGCAAAAAGTTCATAAACATGCTGATTTTTCTGCTTGGAATATATCACTACTTCACATGGCCAACTGCTAATAATTTTTTCAGATCCTAGCCTAAATATCAATTTCTCCCTGATATTCATCATTGTAAATATCACTTCTCATTAGCTATTCACTAGAATAGCTATAAGCTATTCTTATTATAGAGTCTTGTAATGCTCAGTATGTTTCTTTATAACATTTATCAGAGTGTAATTATTTTGTTGTGTTTGTGTTCAATCCCTATTTCCTCCAGTTGACATGTTCATCTATGAAAGTAGGGATTTTATCTCTCCTATTCACTGCTGTATCTTCAGAGGTATCTCTTAACCTAGAACAAAATACCCATTCAGTTATATTTGCTTTAAAAATTGAACAATTTGCACCATTTCTGAAGCACAATTTTCAATAAAATATACCGTGAGAGGCTAGTAGATAGGAGAAAGAAACTAAGGTGATAAAACTGGTTGTCTCTTCAGGACTGAGACACAATTCAGCTTTGCCATTTCAAGCATGATTCAATTTAATGATTCAAACTAGCCTGTGAAGAAAACATCACTATTCTTTTTGAATTGCGCATACCGAAGAAAATAATATCCTATAGTTGTACACACAAAGTTCAGATTTCACCAAGACTATACCAGGGGTCCCTTTGAATATAAAGGAAGTATCTCTCCCTCAATAATATGTCCTCTCTTCAGAATATTAATTCTCAGTCAGTAAAGTTACCGAAGTCGCCGGGTTTTCCTAGTTCCTACCTGGGAAGCTTGCTCCTTGCGCGCGACGCATGCATTACACACTCCGAACACGGAGTTGTCATTATGTTTTGAATGCTTATTTATAGAAATAAAATGCACAAAAAACTCATTTCCTATCAATGTAAGACATAAAGACAATTTTTTTAGAGAGACATCAATCGGTTGCCTCCCATACATTCCCTCACTGGGGATAGAACCACTAACCTAGGTGTGTGCCCTGATCAAGAATCGAATCCACAACCTTTGGTCTACCAGATGATGCTCCAACTAACTGAGCCTCCTAGCCAGAGCAAGACAAAAATATATTATTAGTAGTTTACATTAGTTTAAGGCTGTTCAATTAATATTTTTAGCCACGTGCCCTGGCTGGTATGGCTCTATGGATTGAGTACCAGCCTGCGAACCTAAAGGTTGTCAGCTCGATTCCCAGTCAGGGCACATGCCTGGATTTCGGTCCAGGTCCACAGTTGAGGGCATGTGAGAGGCAACCAATGGATGTATCTCTTGCACATCAACGTTTCTCTCCCTGTCTTTCCCCTTCCCTCCCCTTCTCACTCTAAAAATAAATAAAGTTTTTAAAATATGTATTTACATGTACATATATTTATATTTTTATATATTATGTATATTTGTATATTATATATTTATATATGCATATTTTATATATTTATATGCATTTCTGTTTACATATTTATATATTTATATATATTTTATATATACAGCCATGAAAATGAAGTATCTTTGCTCCTTCTGAAACCCACAGTTTACTACCTCTCTACTCTGAATTAACAACTCTAACTCAGGCAGATTATGACAAATGTTCCAATATAGGAACAACAATTTATGTATCTTATGTAACAACTTGTGTTAATATGCTAAAATGTAGAACAGAAACAATAGATAGTTTGATTTTTTTTTCATTTCTTCTTTTTTGTTGTTGTTAAGAAAAGGTCACAGAAAATAAGACTGGGATAATTTGTTAAACTGCTATTATGCCAAGTTACAAATAGCATTTCAGATAATTTAAATATTATTGAAATTTAACAAATATCCTCTAAACACTGTGTACTTGACACTGTTCTGCACATCAATGATAAGCTTTGGTCCATTCCTCCCAGAGCGCATCATCCAATGTAGGAATAAAAAAGAGACGATGAGGAAGCAGAGGTTGCAGTGATCCAGAGCCACAAACCAAAAACTATGGGCAGCTTCTGGAAGCTGAAGAGACAAGAAAATGGATTCTCCCCTAGATCCTCCAGAAGGAATGCAGCCCTGGTGACACATTTTAGACTTCTCATCTCCAGAACTGATGACATAAAAAAAAAAATTAAAAAGCAAGTGAAATCAGGGGGATTAAGTGGAAGATTGCATAATGAATGGCAGAGTCTACGTCCCTTATTTTCAGGCAATGGGCTTTGCCATGTGACTCACTTTGGTCAATGAGATGTGGACAAAGAAGCCCAGGTGACAGTTCGAGCGCCGCTTTTAGAAGCTTTGCAGGATACCCCAATTAAATCGTGCTCCAGAAGCCCATGGTCCTTTAGCGCGAGTCCTAGAAGATGTGCAGGAGAAATCTGCATCCTGAAACCCATACTGAGACTGAGCAGGAGTCTCTGCTTCTGAAACTAACATTTGTTATTCTGAGCTACTGAGATGGGAGGTTGTCTGAAACATAGGGGAATTGCAGCAGGAGCTAATACAGTTGCACATTTCAAACCTGAACAGAAGAAATAATAGCATTTATAGCCCAGGAGGCTGCTGAGTTTAGTAGTCTCAAAGCTCAAACTTACAAGATCTCTGACAGCAGCCCTGGTTCCCACTTCAACATGTTTCCACCTTTCAAGGAAATAAATTCTGAGTTAAGGTCATGTCTCATTTCCCCCTCCTCCCTTCAGCTGCAATTTTAAGTACAAATTATGCCACTGTTTCCACTCTCTATAACATTTTTGTCACTTCAATTCAACTCCTTCCAGATGTAGCTCATTATACTTCCCCAACCGTTCCATGTGGAAACCCAATCAAAAGTCTAAAAACATCTGGGGACTCTTTGATCAAGCAGTTACACTTTCAGAAATTTAGCCAAAAGAATAATCAGACAAATATATAAAAATATATGTATGGGATGCAAAAAATAACAAGCAACTTAAATGCCAACCACAGGGGCTTGGTTAAATAAGATATATCAACATAATGGAATACACTGCAACTATTAAGTGATTCAGTTTAAAAAAAGGGAGTACTAAATAGGTAAGTAAATTGTACATTAACTGAATACACACGCACACACACACATGTATGTGAGTATATTTATATATGTATATCTATCAGTAATATAAGAAAGAGGATAATATTCTATTTTTTGTCTGACAGGAGTGAAGGATAGAAGGTAACTAACTGATTCCTTATATTAGTTTAAAAGTTAACCAGGGTTTACCAGCAGAATAAGAGTAGGAAGAGAATTCTAAAAGTAGTAACATAATGGTATGAAATCACTTGGAGTTCATCATTGTCTTGGCTAACAAATAATATGGAAATGAAAGATTTTTTTGTGGTTTTGTTTTATTTTGAGTAACTTACTGAACTGAGAAGTGAGGCTGCCTCATATCTATCTGTGTCTTAGTGACTGAGAGGCAAGTACTTGGTTTCTTACTAAGAAAAGAGAAACAATAATGTAATCACATTTTTAAAAATGCCTACTATAGCACTTCACACTTATTAATTCATTCAATTCTCATAACAACGTTTTATCGCCCATAGTTGCAGACCAGGAGACTAAACCCCTGAAAAGATAAGTGACTTACACAAAATCATGACACTCGTCATTGGAAAGTGAGCAATACAATCCCAGCCGTTTTGGCTCCAGAGTTTATTCTTTACTATACGGACCCAGTCCTTAGAAACCCTAAATTCTAGGAGTAAAATATGGAGCCCCATATTGAATATAATGATTTTGAGCTACCCTTAGAGTAAACCCATGTATAACTGTTAGCTTATTTGAAATTTTGTATCAGGAATGAAAAAAATAGTTAAGGCCTAATAATACAGATTTTGAAGTTAGTTAATAAGGGATGGATGCTAACATACCCTAAAAAATGCACACATTCTAAGATACATTCAAAGTTTTAGAACACTAAGAAATGCCCTCTTTTAAGGAGATGCCAATGAAGGAGAGAGAATAAATAAGGGTCACAGAGTTAGAGAAAGAAGCAGAGTGCACTGCCATGAACAAGAAGGCAGTGTAAGTGTTAAAAAGAGTGTGGTGTGTCAAAGTTTAATTAAAGGCTTCATAAACATTTATTCACAGAATATATAAAGTAGATTCTTTAAAATTTTAAAAATTTTATGGTGTTTTCTGACCGTACATTAATAAATGCTGCAAGTGAAGTGGTGAACTTCATCCCTATCAGCGACAGTAATGGGTGGATTTGCAACGATGTGTAATTGCTCTTCTCTCAATTTTCATTTGTCCTTTTATTTAATATTATTAAACTTTATGAAGTCTTGCAAAAATGAAGTAATTAATCTTTATAACAGCCCCTGAAGGTAGTTAGATAGCTTCATTATGATAAAAGAGAGAGAGAACATATATTAGTTAAGTGAGTATTGCAGTATCAGCATCTCAGCTTTTCTCATAATCTTCTCAACCCACAAGGATAATTATTTTTTTCGTTTCACAGTCTCCTTTAAATATTTGAATGACCCAAATAGTCTTATTTTTATTTATTCTCTATGCAGTATTCTAAATGTTGTAAAAAGACCTACAAGTATAAAAGACAGTTCATTATTACTTGTTCATTTAAAAATAATTTCCATTGGATGTAATAACTCCCTAACTTAATCTTTCATTTAAAATATTTCTATTTCCTTATGATGTATGTCTTATCTTTAAACAAAATGCACAAAAATATGTGTATTCAAAAAAGATTTGTAAATACTACATTCTTAAATGGACTAAAAATTAATCGATGTGCAGCTCTTCTATTCATTTTATGCATAGCAACATTTACTCTATAAACTTTGGGATTTTAGTCAAAACAAATGAAAAAAAACACCTATAGTGTTGAGGCTCCTAATTTCAGTTTTGTTTTTGTTTATTGTTTTCTAATACAAGGGAAATTACTAAATTTCTTCTTATTGTGTCTGCCCATTGCTCAAAATTGTCAGCTTTTAAAAATTTCTCATCCTTTCATAAAATTCAATTCTTTGAACATACGTTTACTCACAAAAACCACGTGTTTGTATATGGATACACTTCAATTGCCAAATAACACCATTAGTCACCTCTCTCCAGATAATTAGAGATTGATAAGTACAATATGCCAACCACTTTTGAATATTTAGAAACTCTGAATTGTCATTCTTCTTTTTGACTCCAAGAAAACTGCATGGGCCTTTGTCAAATGGCTTAGTAAATTATAGATACCAATTGCCTGTACTACTTCCCACATTATGAGAGTAGTAACCACATCAGAGAAGGAAATGAATTTAACCTCACTAGCCCTTTTCTTGAGCATCCTCATTAGCTTCCACCATTCACCCCCAACCCCAGATTGTATACCTGAGTGCTTAGACCTTCTTATTTAAACTTTCTGTTGGAGTCCTCAAAATTTATATTATGCTTAACCCTGGCCAGTGTGGCTCTGTTGGTTGGAGTGTGACCCTATAGACCAAAAGGTTGTGGGTTCAATCCCCTGTTGGGGCACCTACAAGAAGACAACCAATTGATGTTTCTCTCTCTCTCCCTCTCTCTCTCTCTTCCTTCCTCTCTCTCTAAAAGCAACAAAAAAAAGTGTCCTAGGGTAAGGGTAAAAAATAAAAATTAATATTCTGTTTAGAACTCTGCAGCATCCTAGAACTCTGCAGTATCCATCTTCTTCAGTTATGAGAATAAAGGCAATGTCAATGTCAACTGTCTTCTGTTTTTGTTTTCGTTTTTTGGTTTTTTGGGATTTTTTGTTTGTTTGTTTGTTTTTGGCTATTCCTCATAGATTTTCCGTACTAATTTCCCAGTAATTATATTTTATAGTATTTGGTATTTTGATATTTTACTATCCAGATTACTTAAATAAACCAATTATATACCTTTTAAAACACCTCCCTTTGCATCAATCGCATTGTTAACACAATCTCAAACACAATTTTCAAAACATGGTAATACCAGTGTTACCTACTTTACATTGTACAATAGGTTATGTTTTCTGCAGATTTGAGCTATTGGAATAGCTGTCCTGTTTTAGCAGTACATTTTGACAATCACTACCCCTTGAGATCGACTACCAATGATTCTAACTAAACACATAAAAAACTTAAAAGAATTAGCAAAAATTAGTTTATATTTTCAACTGAAAAACAGGATCATACATCTACTGATGTCAAAAAATAATGATATGACAATAGGATAGTTCTGTTTTGCCCTTCAATATGAAGGTACTTTATTCCTTCTATTTTTTAAACATTGTTTCTCTTCTGCTCTGCATTTATTATATCAGATTGCCGATGCAAATAAAATGATATTTGTGGAGATCACTGATGCAAATGAAACTTGATATTTGTGGTCAGACAATAAAAATAATCTACCATATAGAGCATGTAATTATTTTTTTAAGGTGCTAGTAGACATGCAATTAATAATGGTTCATAATATTTATTTTCAGAGTCATTGAAAATAACATGTTTTACCAAAACAATTTTTCAAGAATACTACAAGTGGCAATATAGAAAACCACAATGTCATACTTGTTTACATTTCACTCTAATCAGACCGAATCGCACCTAACTGCATTTAAACATTAGAAAATATCCAAAAATACTTTGTCAATTTCTCTTTAAAGCATGCTCATCTATTTTTGAAATCTTTGCATCATGATTACCTTTAACTTAAAAACATTTTAAATTATATTTCAGTTTTCACATCTTTGCTTTAGGATTTAAAAATATTTAAAAATCACTGAAATATTAAAATATTATTAAAGTTGAATAGTTTCATTCCCACTCTCTCCTATGCTTTGTAAATTATTAATAAAAACAGGTTTGACTTAATCAGCCATAGTTTTGTCTTTATGCTACAGGTTTTTTGCTACTTAGGCCCTCTCCCTATAATCCCTTTCTTTACTTGCCTTCTTTTAATGGTATTATCTACAATTTCATTTTTTATTTTCCTCCCACTGATATTCTTGAATTACTTTCCATTATTTTCTCCTTCTATGTAATGATAATTTATGAATGCTTGTTGAAATGGAAGTTTCAGCTTATAACTCAAAAGTAGACAGAACGCAAGCATTGCCAAGCTGACCTCCCATTCCCTGAGTGGGGCGCCTGACCCACGAGACGGCTGATACAGGACCTGTACAAGGAGCCGCCTACGCTGACTTAGTCGTTCTCAGCTCATGACCCCTCTAAAGAGTGTAAACGTGTGTGGCGATGGATTAAGAATGAATGTTTGCTCTCAAACATATGTAGAATTACAATTATTTTCCCTCTCCACTATCACGATAGGAGACAAATGCTTTCTTCTCCTGTATACTTACCCAAAAGGGCCTTAAACAATCCCTTAGAGAGCTTGTTGTGTGTCTGTCCCCCAGAGTCTGAGTCAGCAAGTGCTTGAAGTCTGACTCAAGTTTGGGTCAGTCAATCCAAGAAAAGGAGATGCATTTGAAGCACACTGTTTTTCCTGCGACAACAAGGGCCAACACAAACTCTGAAAGTCACCTCATAAAAGACTTCACCCAAGTCTTTTGCTTCCTGGGTGGCTGCGAGGCTCCAACAGAGAGAGCCTGACATAGTGAAGTACAAACCAGAATAACATTGTGGCATTTTATCTTGCAAGTTGCAGCTCTCAGAACCTGAGAGCTGGCATTACAAACTACTCAGCCCATATGACATTAAAAAGTGCTCTGCAAAATACCTAACATTAAATACCTGCCAAGCACTGATGCCTAAACATGGCAGTGGTGACCATATATGTGGCTATATGTCTCTTCCTTTATTCTTCTCCCCACCAAGCACCAACCCTACATATATCAGGAACCGTGGCAAGCTAGGGGAGTAAGAAAAAAAATACAAAAGCACGATGGAGAACTAGTGCAGAAGCCCCCCACGTTCTCTGACACCACTGCAGCCTTCCTACTATAATTAAGGAGAGGGAAAAAAGATATGATTTGTAACAAACATGTTTTGCATTTTTTATAATTATCCTAAATAGTAAGAGGGTTCTTGGATGGAAAATGTCTGGAGGACTTTTTATTACCCAAGAGTGCTGAGAAAAGCTATAGTACCTGCCTAATATTTTACTTGAAAGGAGAGAAAAGAGTAGTTCACAGAGAAGTTTTTAAAGAGAGAGGGGAAAAAACAGTAGGTTTCTTTCTTTCTTTTTTTTTTTTTTTTTGGTATTGTTTTAGCTCTTATCAAGAGCTAAATGTAAGAAGCAAATGACACCAACAAGGACAAGAACAGTCCTACCTAAGAAAGGAGACCTGCATTTTCGAAGTCTTCTCTTATCCAGCAGGGAAGATCTTTTCCCAGCTGAGAAAAGCTATAGTACCTGCCTAATATTTTACTTGAAAGGAGAGAAAAGAGTAGTTCACAGAGAAGTTTTTAAAGAGAGAGGGGAAAAAACAGTAGGTTTCTTTCTTTCTTTTTTTTTTTTTTTTGGTATTGTTTTAGCTCTTATCAAGAGCTAAATGTAAGAAGCAAATGACACCAACAAGGACAAGAACAGTCCTACCTAAGAAAGGAGACCTGCATTTTCGAAGTCTTCTCTTATCCAGCAGGGAAGATCTTTTCCCAGTAACAAAGACTTATTGCCTAGAGTCAAAGCGCATTTGTGTGTGCTTGGCTCTTCACCTAGAACCTGCTTACAACAAGGGTTCGCAGGATCTCTGACGGGAGGACGGTGTAAGGCCTAGAAAAGCAGGAGAGGATTAAAGGGATGAGATGGTGTCTGCTTTGCTTGGACTTACCATGGGCTTATTGGATTTCACAATGAAAACCAAGCACTGAAGGTAAAATTTTCTGGAGAAACATAAAATTCTGCATAATTATTGAAGCTGGGGAGTAATTCCCAAGAGGTCTTGTAAAAGTCTGAGCACAAGCAAAGCTGCCATGCATCCAAACCAAAGAACGGCACAGGGTGGGAGCAGTGCCGTTCTCCTTTTGCAAGGGACCCAGGAAGCTAGAGCAACAGTGCAAAAACATGATGATGGCCATTCACAGGCTGCTCTTGATGAAACCCTAAACTTCGACTTAATACTTCCAAAGTAGTTGACAAACATTTTGAGGGGAACTAATTTTGTTCTTGTCAGGGTTTATAATTTTGGCAGCAAATTAAAAAAAAAAAAAGTTTGAGCAGAAAGTGAAATTCTGGGGGAAGCTTGGCTTTATGTCTAATCTCTTTCACTTCTACTCTGTGAGACAAGATATTCTGGCTTTCCAATAAATTCCCTTATTTGCTTATGTTAGCTCACATTTGATATGCTACTTGCAGCCAAATAATTTCTACTTCAGACAAGAACTCTCCTTCAGCTATCC